>VXBR01010894.1:810790-883007 GCA_013400215.1 Cisticola juncidis | reverse complement strand
TGTGTGTGTGTGTGTGTGTGTGTGTGTGTGTGTACGTGCATTATATAATCCAAGGAATAAAGAAAAATTAAGTGACATGTTAAGATGCAGTTATCCAAAAATCATTAAGTTCAAACATAATGAGAAATTAACAAAATAATTCATGACTTTAAAATATTTGTAAATACAAAGCATTCTATAGAAACAATATGAAAGGCATACAGATGGACAAAGTTACAAAAGTATTCTTCTTGCATGCACATGATCTTTGTTTTATATTTCTTAAAATTCTTATTAAATAAACTGAATGTAATCATTTATAAAGAAGATTGGTATTACACTTTCTTGATGATTTTGTAAGTATTTTCCAACCCTATTTTTCTATGAGTCCTGGGTCTACTTGTCATAATGCTATAAGTAGGTTGCTCAGTAACAATTTTCTCTTCTTCTGTACCATTGTTCACCATCTTTTTGTTAATCTGAATGTTTTAACAATTTTTAAATAAGGTAAATAGGGACATCTTTCTCTTCTTCTGAATTCTTACTTTGTCCTCATTTTAGTATCCAGAAGCTTTACTAATGATCAATATAACAAAAAAATAACGATCAATATATCAAAGCATAAAAAACATCTAAACAGAAATTCCAAAAAGTACAGGCTGCTGATATTTTTATATGATATATTTGGAAACTAAAATTCTATTGTAGTCCCAATTCTCAGTATGAAAGTTGTAGTAAGAACAGGAAATGGCATAAAATCTATTCAGCATGTTACAGATTGTCATGGAAATAGAAAATTGTGAAAACTTAATTTTCGTTCCTCTCTCAAGATAGCAATGTCACAGCCATTTTGGGATGAAATTAAATAAAGGGGCTGCTTGGCTTTTATTTGCAGCACTGATCTGCAACCATCTCTTTTTCCCAAGCAGTTTTAGGGTACTCACATATATTATTTACGGAAAATCCACAAGGAACATTTTTATAGTACCAGAATAGAAATAATACCGTAACAATAAAGATCAAAGATTGATGCAATTGTGAGTTCAAGTAATAGCTGCCTTGTGTGGCTGTTATCTCCTCCAGGGAATTCTTTAGAATGGCTTTCATTTTATAAAATGTTTGTTTCAGTGCAGCCATATACGAGTAGGGAACTGTACTTGTGTTTCTTGGGGGTTTTTTTTGACTTCTTATTTTCAGCCTCAAGAAAGAAAAGAAACTAATATAAAATTGATATGACTGGTTTCATGAACTTTGAGACTGCTCTGAACTTTAAAGAAATAAAAAAAAATCACACAGAATCTATAGTTATGTGCATGCAATTTAAATGTATTTTGCCTGTCTAACCTGTTTTTAAACAAGTAGATGCCAGTAGCTCTGATGCTGGTCATGGAGTTTAATAATTTTCAAGTAGAACAGTCAGGAAATACACCGGTGTAATACACCAGTGTAATGCATTATCTGCTGCCCAATTCTGTTTAGCCACTTTGTTCTGGAAGCATCAGATCTGAGATGAAACCAAAGCAATTTACATCAAATGAGTATCCTGCCCAAAGACACTTGATGACAAAACATTTATTCTTTAAGATCGGGAAGATTTTAGTTTATACAAGATACATTTGCCTGCTTATGTATATATGTATACAACTTTAATATGATATATTATGCAGTATATGTAACTTCATGTCTCTTTTTATATAAGAAGTAATACAATACATATAGTTGTAAATGGTGAAAGTTTGAGACCTGAAGAAATACTAGAATACTCTTTTGTTTTCCTGACCATGACTTGACCTGACTTCCATTTTGCTACAGTTTAATGCCCATGAGGAAATTATTTATATCTTATTTGTCAGCAGAGGTATAAACGTGACAAAAGGATGATCAAAATATAAATGAATTCCAAAACAACAATAAAAAATTCTAGGGTAATACCATATTTTCCTTCTTTTTCCACCCTACTGTAAGCTTTTATTTCAGTGCAACCAAAACCAACCAGAACTAAAAAGTTTTTCTTAATGTTTTCAAAAGAAAAAAAAAGTAAAAAAAATTTTGGTGTACATTGCATTATATTTACAGATGTAAAAAAACGTTGTTATAGAATGGCCGAAGGAAGAGCAGAAGTGATGACCTGAGTGATGCTCAGACAAGTCTGGGAAATAGAATGGTTATGGTGACACTGATTTTTCAGATTGATGGTGATAGGAAAAGACACATTCATAATGGCAAGAAAAAAGGGAAATAAGGTCTGATACTGCTATGGTAGGTACTGACATTTAGCTACTGAAAAATCTAGAAGGAATAACACTACATGGACATCCAGGTTTCTCTGAGCTGCCAAGTAATGCCTGATGCTTTGTACCCTGTCTGACACTGCTGCAAGGCTTCCAAGAAACCGCTATAAATATTTCATATTTGCACTGTTCATTACTTTCATTACTTCAGCTTATATTTCTGTGAGATAAAAGAGGTGATAGTGTATGACATTGCTTTACCTCCGATTTATATAGATCCTGCATTTTTTGTTTGTTTGAATTTCATCACTGTATACAAAGAAACAAAGCCTTACAGCCTCTCTTGGCAAGCCACTTTACTTTTCTCAGCTAAAATGTATTCCTGCTGTGTAGTCATTTTCCTGAGCTTCAGTCTTTCACATCAGTATTGAAATACATTTGCCCTTTGTCAAGAATAGTCTTAATAACTTAACCATCATTCTTTTATTACTGAATTGCATGAAGCAGTAAACAGCACATTAATTAAAATCTTCAGGCCCTATTTAATGTGAGGTATTGCAAATGACAAGGAGGCCAAGGAGATAAATCAAAAAGGGTCAGAGGCAGGAAGTTGACTCTGAAAAAGATGACTTCACATATTACAGGGGGAAAAAATCACGGTATAGACTTTTAATTGAGAAGGAGTTATTAGGGAGAACTTAATCCCTAACTTTAAAGGAGAGAGGAGATAAAGATGTAATGTAATGTAGTGGGGAAAAAAGAAAAATACTAAAACAATCAGGGTGTAACAGCAAAGTGGGAAGGTAAACATATCTTTGCAAGTAAAACTGCACTCAGCTCTGATAAGAATTTGGAATATGAGCAACAAAAATAATTAAGACAACGGGAAGACCACCTTATGAGAAAATTTTAAAAGAGATAACTTAATCTAATGACATCAGGAGGACACATTCACCTTCTGTAAGAGTTTAAAATTTGTAGACAGTAGGCCAAAATGGATTTTTTCACCAGTCACCATGGTGTACTATATAAAAAGGAGGAGAGCATTAAATTACAATAGTGTTAAAAGAAATATTGGACTTTATTTATTTAAAGGCCAAATAAGATGGTTTCATCAGGATAAATCTATGAGAACAATGTACTACAGGTAGAAGGAAATCTCAGAAAATAACAATGCAAAATAGCAGCAAACCAGGAGAGAGTATCAGGCATCCAATGAAAATAAACATATGTCAACTACAATGTAAATTAGAACATCATGAGCATAAAGAGAACACAGGTACATCAGCAGCAGAGTAATGCAGACAAGCAACAAGAAACAACAGAAATAAATAAATACATAAAATTCAATCACGTGAATCCCTGGAAATAGACAAACAAATGCAATCTTGCTTAGTAGGTGCTTGTCAGCAGGCATAGGATCACAGCTCCTCCTTATCCTTTCAGTGGTGTGAACCTACCAACCCACCTACAATCAGGACACACCCCACTTATAAAGGAGGATAAATGTATGTGATTATAGCTACTTTCTTCCATTCCTAGAATGTCATATTGGCAGCAGCATCTCTTCATTTTTGTGTTACCCTCCCTCAGGCTCCACAAGATAACTAAATGTATGACACCAAAGGGCAGTGCTGTAGGGCCATGCTTATTACATGAGACATAACCAAATAAAAAAGCTCCTGAAATTAGGAATGAGATTTTCCCAAATAATTTTTTTTTTTTTTTGTAGTTGTTGTTGTTGTTGTTGTTGTTGTTGTTGTTTTTTATCTGTTAAGTTAATGTAACCTCTTTCCACTTGGTACGTTACTCATAGTCAGACCAGTTTTAATGACAGTACCTAAGCTGTACATGGAGCCTGAACAGCAACCTCTTCTGCTACTGAACACTTTACTCTCAGTTGTGTAGAGTGATGGATATTTGTAAGTATTTATCACCTAGAGTATTCCGAGAGCCCTGAGAACCAAGCTGTCATGATGAACTGGATTATTAACGCTACATCCTTTCTGAGGAGCCAACCACAATCCACAATTTTTGGCATTCCACATAGGTAGTGTCAGCATAAAAGAAAAATGTATCTATGAAAGTTTGTTTCTATTTTTTCCTAATTTATGACTCAGAGGTGACAACTATCTCATAAGCAACAGAAAATTGACATTTCCCCAAACATTTTTTAAATGAATTTGCATTTCTAGTTACCATATTTTATCACACATATTCAAGAGAAGCTATTTTCTGAGTTCTGTGACATTTGACATGTCATCAATATGAGTCAGACAGTCTTATGGTGTCAGAGACATGTCTCCTTTGCTTTTAATAGAGACATGCCCATTTACAGCATTTAATGATGTAGTTCAGTGTGCATTACGTTCACCCCCTAGAATTGTCAGAGCTGAAGGTCTCTGATTTGTGCAGCTGTTGCTGTGAATCTGCCCTTCTAATTTCTCACTCAGAAGAAGCTGGTCTGGAAGCAATAACAATGAAAAAATGCAGTAAAAGTGGCTGAGCTTGTAATTTTCTTTCTATGTCAGAAATTGTATGTGGAAATAAAAAAAACCCCCTCTGAACAAGTCTGAGACTATTGGAAGTTTTTGTCTTGAAAGGATAGATATATAGTGATTATAACTTTTAAAGAAAAAGCTGTTCTAGGGAAAGAATTTTGTGCTCTCACTGTTCCATCCAACCCTAACTTGAGGATGTCTACAGAAATTGTACAACTAACATTAAAGGGTTTTTTTAGAAAAATTATGAAATAACAGTGGGGATAATTAACACTGAGTTCACTGACATCTCATTAGAAACATACATTTATGCAATATCTTCTTCAATTAAGGCTCAAGTCAAGTTCTGACTTGTGAGGTTAAGGTGGCATAAACAAGTGCTGTACTTATTGGTACTAACCCCTCAGGGCACAGAAAACTGGAAAGGATTGTCAAGTATTTTGTTACACTGAACAGAATACTTGGATGGAAAAATGGCTGATGAACTTCAATTTTATTAAATATAAAAGCCTGACCAAGTAGAAAAACAATTCTAGCCTGACATATACTGTAAAAGGATCTGACAAAGCTGTTAATATTCAGCAACAAAGTTTGGGATTTGTGAAAAACAGCTCTGTGAAAGCATTGCTTGAATGAGTAATTGTAGTCAAAGGAGAACATAGAATGTTAGGAATTCCTGCAGAACAGCAAAGGACAAACTAGAAAGCATAAACCTTCATGCTTCATCTTCAGTGTTAAGAGCAGGTCCCATCTCCCTAATTCAAGAAGGAGACAGTACCAAAAAGTGTTTACAGAAGCATGTCAAAGGTAAAGGTAAATCAGTGTTACAGATTGGCTTTTGTACAAGAAGAGACTACTGAACAGACTAGGATCTTTTAATTTGAAAGACTGATAGATAAAAGGGAAAATGGTAGGGATCTATATAATTTTCATGGTTTAACTCCAGGCTGTCACCAAGCCTCACAGAGCTGCTCCTTCCCCACCAGCAGATCACGGAGAGAATTGGAAGGGTCAAAAATACAGAACTTGGGGGTCAAGATAAAGTCAGTTTAATAGGGAAAACAAAAACTATGCATAGAAGAAAAGCAAAACAAGGAATTTACTGTATCCTATGGCAGGTGTTCACTCATCTCCAGGAGAGCAGGGTGCCATCACCCATACCATTTACCTGGGAAGACAAACACCATCACTTCAATTTTTCTCCCTTCCTTCTTCTTCTCTTTATATTCTGAGCACTATGCCATATGGTCTGGAATATCCCTATGGGCAGCTGGGCAACCTGTCCTGACTCTGTCTCCTTCCAACCACCATGCACCTTCAACTTCCTTGCCAGTGAGGCAGTGCAAAAAGCAGAATAGGCCTTTGGCTCTGTATAAGTCCTGGCCAACAATAACAAAAACATTTCTGTATTATCAACCCTGTGTTCAGCACAAATCCAAAACACAGCCTCATGTCAGCCTCTGTGAAGAAAATTAACTCTACCCCAGCTGAAACCAGCACAACAATCATGAGACTGCATGGAAAAGCTATGTCTGACTGTTTATTACCCGGGAAGCTTCAGAAGATTTCACAGATTCTCATCTCTACATCAGAATTTTAAAATAAAAATGGTGTCACAAATTCACTCAACACTCAAACGATGAAATTCAGTGAATACCAAGAGTTTACAGCCATCTAGGAAGTAATTAGGAGAAATGTTTGGTAAAACATCCACTGAGGGCAATGAAATGCAAGGTTCTCCTTCTGCCACAGAAGGCTATGAACTGCTGTGGCCCCTTTCACAGGCATAGCACTGGGTTAATTAATGTGACCCACTCTGAACACCCCTATCCCATCCATCCTAATGACAGCAACATTATCCCACAAGGTTCATCAGTTTGCCTCACAGCACTCAGCACTTACAAAGGACACTAGTGTTTTCATGTGGAGCAGCACTATGAATGTGAAAAAGTTCCCTAGCTGGCTTGATTCACATCCCATGGACTTATTTAAGGACATGAGCACAGTTCCTTTCAGTTTAAACTATCTGAAAGCCATGTTTGAGGCATGTAGCATCCTGCAGCTGCTGAGGAGTGTCTGGTGCAAGAGACTGGCTGAGAGCCTGTCTCGAGTAATGATCCCAAACCAAACCTGCAGTCCTTGGGTCCTTAGTGCCACTGAAACATTTTACAAATGTGCCACACTGCCTGCTGATGGAAACAGATTGATATTGGACAGCCTGGAGTCTGCACGTGCTCTATCATGTTCCTGTGTTCTTCAGAAGTATTTCTCATCATTTTGACTTTGTCAGTTGTTCCATGGATGCTCAAGTAGAATGTGTAGAATCCCATGTCTTGAATAATAGTTGGAGGCAAAAAGAGAACATATTTTCAATACATTTAGAAAACTATATATTCACTTTGGTCTTTCATCTTCTTTCTTTTGTTCAATCATCCTCTGTGTGGTGGTAATAAAAGAAGAGGTGAGGTAGTTAGTGATATAACCTTATAAACCCCATGGTTATGGATGATTTCGAATTTCTACAACAACATTTAGAGAACAAAAACCAGAATTCTTTAATGCTGGATAAAAAACTATCCTAAAAGACCAAATCTAAACAAAATATTCACCTTGTTGCTACTTTTTCTTGGATGCATTGAATCTCACAGTTATGCAGAACTTTCTTCAAAGCAAAACAATTGTATTAAAGAAAAAAGATTATTCTTTTTTTGAAGGCTGTTTCATTGTGTGCTTCAGATGTACAATTAATAGTATAAAAAGACTATTCAACTTCTTCCTATACTGACAACTTCAGATCTTATTTTAATTGAATCAGCTTGTCTGAGCTTTGAAGGTGTTGTCAAAGAAAATCACAGCCACAAGGATTCAAAACACCTTTAGAGTGTTATCAACAGTAACAAAATAATATGAGCTTGGAAGAACAATGAATCGAAAACTGACCTTTTCTCTGGGGATATCATATACATTTGCAGTATAAAGTGACAAAGTATTTTTCTCTAATGTTATTGTCATTTTCTGTCATCAGTGTTAGGAACTCAGTATGACTTCAACTTGCCTCTTCGGGCTGAAGGTGTAACATCATAGCGCCTCATAATGACAGTTCACACGATGGATCTGCTTGCATAACTCTGCTCATTGCCCCTAACAACCTGAGAGAAGCTGCTTATTCACATCACATCTTTGAGACAGACTCTCAAAGAGAAGGGAGCTATGAAACAAAACAGATGAAAAGAGAAAGGTCTATTTTTTAAACGTAAAGACAAACCCATAAAGATGTAAAAGAAATCTGAGTCTTCCAAGCAGAGTACAATATAAACTCTGATATATTCATATCCATTGAATTTTGCATTCAGAATAAAGTTTATCTTGGGAAAAAAAAAAAAAAAGGATGCAAATTAGTCTACTCACTGACAAAAATAGATATTTATTTTATTTGTGATAAAGTGTCTGGTTAGATTTAACCCATTATTTCTCTCTAGTTGGTATTTAAGTGCAGGTAACTTGCACTTTTTAATAAAGGCATGGGAATTTCGAGGGTTCTCATAATATAAACTAAATTTAAAAAAGACAGATTTACAAAAAATCTGTTTTTTATAAAGATGGGTTGAAGGTCTTTTAGGAAGTACAGGGAATTAGTATATCACTCATTTGGAGTAGTAGGTATAGAAGCATAGTTTCAAACCTACCTCTAATCCAAAGTGAAAATAAACAAAGTTCTTTGGTCTCATTTTACTCTCCCACCAAGAAGGTAATTAAAAATTATATGTTTCTGCTCTCCACTCATCAGGTATTGCACACAGAGTTGCATGCTTCCAACAGCAAAAATTCACAGTCTGGCTATGAGCTAAAGCTTGCTCATGCTCAGCAAAGCAGATCTCTGCAGCTACTTAAGCTATCACCACTGCTCTGCTGCCTGCCTCGTGTGCTTCCTGGAGGTTAAACCCTGATAGCAGAGCTGGCAAAAGGGAGTCTGTGAGCATCTTTCATCTGCCTCGTTCTGGCAGAGCAGCACAAACTACCACTGCTGGCAGCTGAAGTGATTGCACTAGACAGTGACTGGAGTGCTTCAAGTACGCTTTTCTTCTCCTCTTTTGCATGCGCCATAAGTTACTGTCTTAAATTACCACAGGATGATTCACCACAGTGTGTCTGCATGCTAGAGATGGTTCTATTTTTCTGTTACAGAAAAAACATGCCGTGAAAATCAAACCAGTCTGCAGACACTAATTCTGACAAAGATAAAATGGAAAGCCACTAACTTATCAGTCAGACTTACTTCATTTTCTTTAAGTTCACCACTGCTGCTTTTTAAGTGTGTAGTCTCCCAGTATCAACACTGAAGGGTTCAGTAAAGTGGATGGGAGCTGAAGTTAGGAAAACCTGATACTCTGTTCTCCCTGCTGAATTTTTGAGTCCTAAGGAAAAATACAAAAAACCCCTGTATTTATCTGAAAATCTCAAATCAAACTGAAAAATAAAATTAGCTAGAATTGATATAGTAATCTCATTGCAGAGCAGTTAACATCACCACCTCAGTCTTCAGCTTGACTTTAAAAAAAACCTGTTATTATTTTAACTTCTGTATTCTGATCCCAAGAATAAAAGCAGGGAAAAAAACCACACAAAATAAGGTAGTAAATAACCAGCTTGAGTTTTGTTCCACCAAAATAAAAAATTTCTGCAGTGGATGTCATCTGNGGGAAGGGGAAGGGGAAGGGAAAAGAAATACTGAGTCAGTTAGCCTTAACTGTGCCATCTGATCCCAAGCATAGAGTTAACCTGTGCTTCAGGTTATCTATCTATTTTAATTAGAGATAGTAAAGAACAATATACTGAAATTTAGTACTTTGAGAACAGGAAAGAACTGTACTCTGTACATGTAGACACAAAAGCTCTTCGGCAAAGAAGACACGTAGTCCAGTGGTCTTATCCCTGCCACTGCTAAAACACAAACATAGGAGACACAAAGGGCTATTTATAGTTCAGAAAATCTTCTCTAATCCTGCTGGCCTTTGCTGTACGTTCATGTTCTATCTTGTACCTCTGGTCTCCAAGACTAATGTAGGTGGTGTGAAAGATTATGAATTATATGATGAACTAAAAATAGATCCTGCCTCCCTGTTAGCTTCAACTTAAGAAGCAAGCACTCATAATCCTCAGCACTTCGGAGTATCCTACTTTCACCTGGTTACATGAGAAGCACTGATTTTAGTACTGATGGCCATAGTGCATCCTTTGTGAAGTCCTTACAAGTTTTACAAGTTGGTTTTGTGGTTAAGCACTAAACTGTAGCTTATAGCAACCTAAACATTTTAAAGAAACATGTAATCAATCTATTAAATAAAACTGCAGATTTACTTTTGAAAGGAAATCATTAGAATGGTTGTTGGTACAAAATATTCTTTAAGCACTAGCATCTTAAAACTCAAATGTTTCCAGTTCTTTTTGATTAATGAAGCGTATTGATGCTTTTGCCATTTGCAGAAAAGATTGCTAGGCAATATCATAGAGCAAATTTATTTATTATTTATATCTAGAAACTGTGATACATTGAAGTTGTCTCAATAGATATGCTTTTATCTCCCAGGAGACAGTCAGAAAGGTAATTATGACATGCAAATTGTGATGATAATTAAAAATAATATTCTGATGTACAGTATCCAGTATTGTAACCTATGCTTGGTAATTCTTCAAGTAGACAGAGTACTGACAGAGATTTTACTCTCTGATTTGTATGGTTTAGACCAATTTCTCCCAAGTACACATTTTATGTTCCACCTTTCATATCTATGTAGTTATCCTTCTTCGGATCCACAGTTTCAAAATTTTCTTAGTTCATATATTTAACATATTTAACAAGTTTTCATTAGGAAAGAATCTCTCTGTCTTGAGCTGCTCTTTAAGCCTTTGTCTTTGATGAAATGTTTTCACAGCCTTTATAGTCTCTCTAATTAATGTAAAAAGCCCAAATCAAAACAATTCAGTCAGATTAAAACATTTGCAGTACATTTTAACTATAGTCTTTGTAGGGCTTTTCCTTATGTCTATTTTCGATCCTTCTTTTATGACAGATTAAGAAACAAGGACATAGGGCATTGCCAGAGAGAGAAAAGGACACCTGACTCAATAAACTCTTCCCTTTAAGTTTATCTCACACCCATTTTCTTTCTTAGTAACTATATCCTTTGATTCCCTTCCTGATCAGACATGCAGGGTTCTCTCTTAAATTCATTTGAGCTATTTGCTTTGACGGCTTTACTTGGCAACTGCAATAAGAGAAATTCTCTGCTTGAATTCTTTGTGTGCTGTCTCTCTCTCTGCATTTAAATTGTGGTCTCTAATGTCTGAATCATTCATACTGTGAATATTTTGTCCTACCTTTGCTATCATTCCCTTCTCATAATTCTAGATGTTATTTAGTTCATCTCAAAAGTTTTCTATATCTTTTCACTTGAAGAAAAATTTATTAAAGTGGTCTAAAAATGTTATTTAATTCCAATTGCTTACCACAAATGTCCCCAGCTGAGGAAAAAAAACCTTCATCTCAAAACAATGTGTTAGAAAGTCTTAACTGACACTGCTTACATAATTATGTTTTAGCTTGGTATGGGAATCAGATTCTTTACTTTGACTTCTAAGCACATAGCATCTTGTAATCTATGCAAATATTTTATGTCTGTTTAGTCTGAAATACTTATCAGCCTTATTATTTCAAGTTATTTTAAAAATTCCTTATACTTTTGGCTCCATCTGCCTATATAGGTAAGTAGTTGCTAAACTGAACCTTGGTGCTGAGTTACATTATCTATGGTAGGGCAATGGAGAAAATCAGATTTAAAAAAATTAGCAAGAGAAAAAAAATGGAACCACACAAATCCTGAATAAAACCCACCAAAAATTCTAAGGCACTTTAAAAATAATTCTTAAGGGCTAAAAATTAGAGTTCAAATCAAATCTGAGTTCTAAGCTCTCAGATCCTCTAGCCTTTAAATATTTTTGATATCTAGAAGTTTTGCCTTAGTTATGCAATGCAGGTATAGAAAGCACTTAAACCTAGAAGGCTATGTGTATTGAATACAATATCAGTGCATTCTGCAGCATGTCTCACAGTCTCCAAGCTGTAGTTGCCTGTACCAGAGCTCCCTTACAAGTACATCCCCTGCCTGCATGCCTGGGCTTTCTTCCAAGGGAGAGCAAAGTGAAGGTCTCATCATCCCAATGCAGCACCACGCCACAGCTGCAAGGAGCACTGTGGATTCACTACTGTGGGTGTGCACAGAAACCCAAAAAGCATTTTAAAGCTTTTTAATCTAGGAAGTTATACAGACACAGCTCAGTTCTCATTAAGAGACCCCAGACACAAGGGAAAGACAGACCTAGGCTTTTTAGAGGGAAAACAAATTTCTGCTCATCTTACCAAAACTGGCATTTAAAAATTAACTAGAGAGCAAACAGCAGACCAACCCTCAGGATGTTCACCTACTTGTGGCAGAGACCTTTGTGGTGGTCCTGCTTTTCAGGACAGTACTAATGGTTTATCCAAGGTATCTTTCAAGTAAAATGGACATGTCACAAGCAAGCTAGGGAAAGACTTGAACTGTTTTATCTCATGCTGTAGAAGAACACTGCAGTAACTATGCTATTAGGTAGAAAAAGAGCAGTCATATTTTATCAGACAGAAATTATTGTTACTCTGTTCAGCTAAAAAAGCTCATGCTGCTACCTGCTTTCACTTCAGGATTTCTGGACTGAGGATCCCAAATGCACTCCCAAGTATATTTCCTAGTAACTGCAGGGAACTCTTATGGGATTGGATTATTAGACTGATCACATCCCTGTTGTTTCCCTGTAGGTCATCTCTTTCTCATTACCTACTTATGCCTAAATTTAAGCAAGGAAGCAGAATAGTCATCCCCAGTATTCTACATATTTAATGGGAAGAAATAGCTCCTGTGGAAGATTCATATTTTTAAACACAGGACTTAAAACCATTTCCTCTGCAGGTTTCTGTAGCTTCATATAAGTTTCAGAACCTACAAATCCCTGTATCCATATGCCTTGCCCACATTTGCATCTATAACCCCTAATTCCTGATAGCCAGGAGGTAAGTTGGATCTGCTCCTCAGAGGTTCAGCAGTGAACCCTGGCATGCCACTATTTTTCAATATCAAATGAAAAAAATCCACCCTAAAAGCAAAATGTGTGGAACATTTTGAAACCAATTAGAATGACCTTCACTAAACAAATTAGGCTGAAATATTTGCTTCAGTTTGACTTTTTTTTTGTGTTTGGCTTCTCCTACAATTATGATTTTAATTTGCCTCTATTTTTTTGCTTCAGATTACTTTAAAGTGTCGTATATTACTTAAATAGTAACCTTGGCATTGTTATTCTACCACACTAATACCACACTAATACAATGACCTCTAATACAATTACCTCCATTTTAGATTAATAATAACTGGAAAAATATGCAAATATCCTTTCATGTCTTTACTCAATACTGAGGTTTGTTTTGTCCTTTTGTTTTGTTTGTTTGTTTTTGGAATTTTTTTTTGTTAGTACTTATGTTTAGCTTTCTGATCACCAAATATTATTTTAATCAACATTTCTGTAGGACATTTAATATTACTTAATAATGAGAGTGTTTCTTATTAATTCAGAATGTTTAGAGGTTAGCAGAGGTGTTTTATCTTCATAGATCCTGGCATAAAAGAAATAATACATTCAGAAGCACAGAAAACATGGGTAGTTTTATCATATAATTCATGCTTGTTTGATTTTTTTATTTCCTCAATTCAATATATTGTCTAATAAAAAAAAGTACATTGTAGTTCTTCTCTATAAGGGAATCAAAATGCAGAACTCAATGACAGAGGCAGAGAACCATGGCAAAGCATTTGGCTGTCATAAGAGACCACGTAATTGCCCACCAGTACTTCCCAAAACCAGACATTAAACTGGTGAGGGTAAAGATAAATCCTCTGAAAACCTAGCTTCATTATTCAATCATCTCTGTGTGGCTGGAATCAAAGGAAGAAATAAGCAGAGCTGATTCCTAGGTTTGGAAAGCAGCCCTTTACTGCAGTAGCTTGAGTAATATGGACAGTCTGAAGCAGGTAATGCCCTCCTCATCTCTCACCCCAGTGTCTGCCTATTTTCACGAACAGTATTCATCATTATCATAATTGATGGGAGAGATTTGCTACCCAAAATGTAGTAAGTCACCATTGAAAGAACTTTTAGGGACTGCATCAAGGCAGTGAAAGATTGAATTATTTTACCCATCTCCTTTAGCAGTCAGTATAAAGCCTGATTTAAAAACATAAATATCAACATCCCAATGGGATCTAAAGAAAAGCTTGGATTGTTGGGTTTGTCAGGGTCCTCATTTCATGGACTAACTCTGAATGCCCTGATCTGCCTCCACTGTCAATAGTTAGCATCTGTCTCTGCAGCCTTGGATCAAACTTCTGGCAAAAGAGCTAAGCTGTGGAGCAAAGTTGGGAGGAGCTTATCTGGGATCTCTGTCTGTGCATCCTCTGCTTCTTGGCTCAGGCACCACATTTAAACCCTGGTGCTAAGTCTGCCACACTCTGCAGGTTCCTGGTGGCTGTCACCACGCCTGTCCACCTTCTCTTGTCTGGGCACCGTGGGGTTGCAGCCCTTGTCAGGGAGGACGCTGTCCTGCTGACCTTGGTGGCTCCCAGATTGCTCCTGATGTAGAGATGTCAGCTCACACTACTTTTTTCCTTTGCATCCAAGGTGATTTCAATAAAGCACATCCCTGGAGCAAATCTGTTGTGTTATTTCATTGTCTGTTTTATTAGAAAAGGAATTAAATGAAAACTGTGTGGTTTTGTTCATGGTGAGGGTTTTTTGTTGTTTTTATTATTTAAAGGAATCTCAAAGAAATTAGTTCCTGGCTTTTTCAATGGTATTTAAGTGCCAGGCAGATGTGGAACTCCAATGAAGTACATTGCTTCCCATTTCTTTTTTTTTTGTTCAACCCCTACTGTGCTGTGCAGTTGAGCTGGAAGGCCCAGATGCCACTGCTGCTCTAAATATCTCTGCAAAATGCAAGTCTGAGAGAAATGCTGCAGCTGTGCCACCTCCTCTCATTGTTTCAGGGGCATTTCTATCCCCAGGACCAGTGACATTTGGATTGCACCATGCTGTTCTGCACACTGCCTATTACTGCTCATGGACTAGGCAGCAGTAATTTGGTTTTGTTGCTGATTTTTTTTTAATTTCCCCACCCCAAATAACTTTGGAACCCTTTACTTCACTTCTCTCTTTTTTGGTAAAAATATTTCACACTTTAAAAATAAGTGTCTTCTTTCTCAAAGTAAGAGAGAGGGAGAGAAACATGTCTAAACTTATGAACCAAATAAGGTCCCTGAAAATTTTAAGCCTGACTCAAATTACCCTGCATTTCTCCCCTGTAATGTTTTTATGTACCTTAGTACAAGAACCAATTTATTTCTTCTGTAGAAACAGGGCTCACAATACCTCAGACTATTTTTTTTGTAATTTCTCTCATTCAGTAATTTACTTATATTTACAAGCACTTATTTTTGAGATTTCTAAATAAAAAAAAAATAACAACAAAGGCACCATCAATTTTATTGGAATTGTGTGGATCAGCAGCACAATTTGCAGGTTATTATTATTTGGATGATAGTTGAATAACAAGGAAAGTTTAGAGTTTATCTGTTAAACAGATAAATAAAATTAATTTTATTTATAAATCTATTTATAAATCACCTACTCAGGAAATATAAATAATGCCATGTAATTTACAGGACAAATTATACAGCATAAATAATGAATATTCTCAATGATCAGTTCATGAATGAATCATGAGTAAAAATTTCTTGACACAAGCTATTTACTGAAGAACTCCAAATGGAAAAATAAATTTGTTAAATTCATAACCTGTATCCAGATAACTCGCAAAGTGAAGAAATTTAAATTTTATACCTTTTTGTTATTCTGAAGAGATGAGTACATGCATGGCAATTCAACTGATTGACTAGTCCCCCATTCAGTAGTTTCCTAGAAAACACGAAAGGATAGTGAGGCATCTCTGAGCTAGCTCAGATGATTGATTGATCTTAGATATATTAAATCAGTTCTGTCTTCTTGGTGTGCTGAATCTCTTCAGTTGTCTCAAACAGCTGCCTTTGTTAATACCCAGATACATGAAACTGCTTGAAAAGTGTCCCAAGAACCCAGAATCCACGTGTTTTTGATTTATTTTACCACCAAAATGAAGACTGTTTCAAATGTTTACACTGCCATGCAATACTCATTTGTGAGCATTTAAGGGTTGTTGGATGAAGCAGGGTCTGTACTGTGCTAAGTGGTTATGAACAGACAAAAGAAAGTCCCAGCCTATTATAATTCATAATCTAAGTAGTTTAAATAAAATTATGGGTAATTCTTATTTGCATACTGACATTTAGGTTTAATGTTGTCCGAGACATCATATCTTTTCTTCATGTGAATTCTTAAAAGACGACCTGCCTTTGTGTTAGTAACATTTCCACAACAGCTGGGTTTTTTTCAGAAATATTTGAAGAAACACAAGACAAACCTTGTTCCAGGCAACATCACATTTCTTAATCACAGAGCTGGCCAAGACAAAAGTGTGAAGTTGAGCTGCATAGCAGGCTTTTGGTTTGCAAAGTTCACATAAATATTTTCTCAAAACAAGTTGTTACAGCTGAGAAGGTACATGACCAAGTCACATTGAAATATGAACAAATATTTGCAAAAACTGCATGGCTCATAACTAATAAGCAAATATTTGTATAACTCCCCTGACACAATGCACGAGGTTTAGCAGTTTGGTTTTCAAGTTCCTGCAGCATGAGAATATAATTCAAGAGTGCTATGAAGAGGTCTTTTTTTCATTACTGTGGTCTCTCCAGAGACACAGAGAAAGTCACCCAATGAAATATATTCCCAAGAGCACTACAGACTAACAAAAGAACTGAATGGCTTCAGCTAAATGTTGCATTATGGAGACAGCACTATCCTCACCTGAACTGCTGAATCACAGATTTTGAGGGTGAATGATTGTGCTGGTTTTGTTCATTTGTTTTCAGCCTTATTAATTAGATCAAAATATTGAAAGAAAGAAGTTTTTAGATCACAGATGTAATTTCTTACGCAGTATGAAGACTTTCATCTCCAGAATGAAATGGCTACACTGAACTGCTTTCTTTGCACTTCCTCTCCAGGCTGAGGTTTGGCAAATTCCAGACTGTTACAGCTACTGGAATTTATCCCTTACCTGTAAACACAAATTGCGTTTTCTTACAGTCAAGAAATATACATATATATAAATATATATTTATCAATCACAAATCTGTATTTTCAGACAAAACAGAAAAAAAAAAAAAAAAAGGAGGAGAAAGGAATGAGAACATGCATGAGAATGAGAACAATGTGAGAGAAACAACATCACAGACAGCAAGGTCATTGAAGAATGAGGAGGAGGAGAAGGAGGTGCTCCAGGCACCAGGGCAGAGGTCCCCCTAAGTCCATGGCAGCCCCTAGGGAGGCAGATTTCCACCCTCAGTCTGTGGAAGAGCCCCGGGACACAGCAGGAAGGTGTCTGAAAAAAGCTGAGACCCCGTGGGAAGGCCATGCTGGAGCCGCCTCCTGCAGAGCCATGGAAAGAGGAGGCCAGCCTGGAGCAGGTTTGCTGGAAGGGCTTGTGGCACCACAGGGGAACCACACTGGAGCAGCCTGCTCCTGAAGGACAGCACACCAGGAAAATGATCCATGTTGGAGCAATTTGTGATGACCTGCAGCCTGTGGGAGGGTCTCATTGGGGAGAAGTCCATGGGGGACTGTCTCCTGTGGGATGGGCCCAACTCCAGAACACGGGAAGGACTCCTCTCTCTGAGGAGGAGGCAGCAGCAGAAAAAACATGACAGGAACTGACCATAACCTCCATTGCCATCTCCCTGCACTGCTGTGGGACGAGGAGGTAGAGCCTGGGAAGGAGGGAGAAATGGAGGGAAGGCGTTTCTAAGATTTCTTTTACTTCTCATTGTCCTGCTCTGATTTAGGTTGGTATAAAGTTCAGTTAATTTTACCAAGCTGAGTCTGTTTTGCACATGACAGTAACCAATGAGTGATCTTTCCCTGTCCTTAGCTCATGAGCCTTTCATTTTATTTTCTTTCTTCTCTCCAGTTGCTGAGGGGAGTGATGGAGTGGCTTTGCTGGGCACCTGGTCTCTAACCAGGGTAACTCCCACACTGCACTAAATTTAAAGCTCCTGTTGAAATCACCTGAGACCAACCCCATAGGAATTAACAAGAAGTAGCCTGCACAGCATCGGCATTCTTCAGAGAAATCACTTGACCTGCTCCTGTCATGAATTTTGAATCCAATTTAGATCAGAAAGATCTATCTCTGTGGCTGCAGTATATTATTCTCTGAAATTCCAATATACTGATAAAATAAAAGTGATGATAAAAGTAAACAGTGGCTTTTAATAAACTGTTTTTCTTAGGTCATTGTCAAATCCTGCCAGTTTAATAGTGTAGATAGAGTAACTACAGCACATGGGTGTGAAGTGAGGTGACTGCTTTTTATTACTGAAAAAACAAAAGGACTTTTTGCAATAGCTATTTAATGGTAGAAGGAAACAGTGGGGTTTTATTAGAAATCTTTGCCTACTCAGAGATCTAATCTGATGACGATGTGGAAATGAAACATAAAAGGATACATTTTGTAGTTTGCAGTCACAGTTGCTTCTAATCCCCCTGACTCTCAGAACAATATCAAGCTGTTGAAAATTGTGGCAGGTAGTTAATCCCACTTAATTAATACAACACCACTTGCTTTTCAAATGCCAAACATATAAATACAATGACAGTTAAGATAAATTCTCTCTAAATTTGTGCACCTAAAGTCTACTTTAGCATAGGCTATAACTCAGAAATGTTTTCTGGTTTTTTTTCCCTCCTTTTTATTTTCAGGAGAGAATATATTGTGATTATTTGGTGGGTGGATTTGACACAATCCATTTTTCTTTATGTGGCTTAGTGCTTTCCTCAATGGAATTCTTCGCTTATCCTCTTCTGTAACTTAAAAGCTCCAAACAATAAATGTTAAATAAGATTATATCCTGATTTAGCTATTTTTATTTTTAATTACTTGCTTATAGTAAGCAGAAGTCAATTTTCATATGGAATAATTTACTTTTCATTATTAGTATCTTCTCTGACTACAGAGGAATGTTTTGTCATTTCACAATTATCATTAAATGACCCCTTTCTCAAATTTACTCAATATGTGGTAGATAATAGTGCTATAACTTCAAGACAAGAGTTTGGAAATTGAGCTTTGACTTCTTATGTAAAAAAATAATGATCAGATGTCTAAAATATTACTTGTAAAAATGAGTGAAAAAAATTGGATTATTTACTTGAGAAGGTTGTAGGAGAAAGGTAGTCAGTGTCAGACATGTAAAGATGAAAGGAATAAATTATTCTGCAAGTCTGCTTTGTGTAGAATAATAAGGTACAGTCTTAAAATACAACAAGATAGATTCCAGTTGCAATTCAGGGGAAAAAGTCAAGCAAAACAAAGGATAGGATAAAAAAACTAGGATAAAAATAACCAGTTTCCCAGATAGAAAGTTTAAGGGTAATGCAATGTTTCTATTACACAGTTTAGACAAATATCACTCTGGAATAACTTAGCTTTAACTGACCCTACCATGAGCTAGAGAAATAGTCAATATAGCATCACTCCTTTCTTTTGTTGCACACTATAAATCTCACTGTGGATGGGTGCTTTGAAAAAAAAGATTCTATCTCTTGTCTTTCTTATCAGACAACCCTGATCTCCCCAGGGAAAGGTTTCTATAGCCTCTTTTTTGGTGCTCTTTCTTTCATTAAATCATCTAAATACTGTTCACTTATCATCAAACATTGGTTGTGTTTCTCTTGTAAACAAATGTCAGAACAAAACACATCCCAAGTTTACCTTGCCATTTCAGTCTGTTATGCACCTTCATAAGATACTGCTGCTAGCAATATTTGGTTTGGATTACTTTTTCTTTTTCTTTTTTTTTTTTTTTTCCCCCCCTCCTTTTTCTTTTTTTCCTTCTTTTTCTATTTTTCTTTTTTCTTTTTTTTTCCCTTTTTTTTTTTATGAGTACCCTCAAAATAAGCACTTAATGTTGGTAATCTTTTCCAAGTACTCCATAAGTTATTAAACCAATTGAGAAAGCATCTTTTAAATCCACATTCATTTGCCTTTCCACTCATTCACTCTTACTCTAAATGCCTCAGAAGCAGGTCATCAGCTGATGTGGACTTACGACAATCTATTTAGAGGCTTACTTGGTGATTGATGACATATATTATGAGTGGCTCTGCAAAGTAGCGTCTTCCTGCTGTCTCTTGACACAACTAAAAGGTTATCATCTCTTGTACTCATGTGACATTCGACATCTTACGCTGAAATCAGTAGCCTTACTAAAGGTCACCCTGAGTGCTAATTGAGGACAAAATTTGGTTCTGCAATTTGCTGAGCAAGTTGGTTTTGAAAAGCTATGAAGGTGTCTGCAAATGCAGTGAAGTTTGACTCAGCTCACATCTACCCAATACAGAATGAGCAGCAGTGGGGGGTACCTTAAGATCACCCTTTCCGTTAGCTCAGATATTTCATGAGTTCTTTTTCCAGACAGTTTCTCCTTTTAGCTGACAAGAGTCTCTCTCAAATGGGTCATGATTTGCACAAGGTGATGTTTCCATTTTGTACTGGAAACACAATTTTGATCAAAGCATCCTAAATGTTGAGGATCTTTTAAATTACTAATGATATTAATAGGATACTTTCCCCCTTTAATTTCAATCTAGTTTTACTTTCATTTTTGATGACTTTTTATCTCTTAAAATTAGATATTATAAGATAATTTTTAAGTATTTGCTTTCTTTTATTGGTGCTATGGATGGCAACTCTGAACAAACACATGACTGGTACAAACCAGACAAGTTTTTCTGTCCTACTCTAAGATAACTTTTTGGTCCATCATATTATTTGTGGCATCCTTATTGTCTGTCTCCTAATTTGCATCATGTTAATTACTGAGATATTACGCTACAGTGCTCTAACACAGCTATTTGAAATAGCTGAATTCATTTGCTTGTAGTAATTAGAAGTAGATGCAAATAAGAATTTTCATTTTAAGATAATTGGCAATTACAGATTTCTTTTCTCAAGATCACATTTACATTTATTCTAGAATTGCATATTTTAGTGTAAAATTCTTATCTTAATTTCTTCTTAGCCAAAAATAAATAAATTAAAACACTGACTTTCTGTCACTTGCTACAAAAAAAGATGTATGCTATTTGGACTAGAATTAAAAGTAAAAATCAAATTGTACTATTAGCTTTTAAGCTACTTTTTTTCAAATGTCATTCTTTGAGGATAAAAACATGTTTTCTTTGTAAAGCTCTTAACATTTCAAGCTGAAAGGCTTGAACAAACTTTGAACTCTGGAGTTTAAGATTCCTATAAATTAAAGGGAAAAATAACATTAAATGGCACTGCAACTTTTGAAGCTGCCTTTTTTTAAGTCCCTGAATATCTAAAAGTCCTCAAATGTACAGTTTTCTTGCAGCAGCCTATGAGCCAAAGAACCCAGTGTATCCCATGGAATGCTTTTGCTTTATTTGGAAATATCCTTATAAGAGTCATTTTTAAAAAAAGGGAATTCTCTGTAATATGTCAATAAACAGCTGGCTATCCAAACAATTTTCTGTCCATAGATGCTGAAACATGCCAGTGGAAAGAAAATGCAGTTCTGATTCAAAATACCTTTTCTCCTGACCTGCATATCTGCCACCTTTGACTTGGTCATTTTGGCCAAGATTTTTTTGCTTGTAATAAAAAAAATGGGTGCTTGATTTTGTACCCTCTGAAAAGTGTATTTCGTTTTGCTCTTGGCATTAAATGTTCTAACCTCATCATTCCTTTCCTCTTGAATGCCCCTATTTCCCTGGAACTTTAAAAAAAATTGGGTTTTTCTCTGTATTTGACACAAAATGAGCATAGTTAAATTGATTCTAATTATTCATATATATTTCTCAGCAAAGCTGAAAGAAAGCCTACGAGTATAATTTCTAAAGGAACAGTTACAACACCAACTCCTGGGTTATAAAGTCATTTTCTGCCAAGAAAACAAAGAAACAAGAAAGAAACAGTTTTCTTAAGAGAAATTTTCCAAGCAAATAGTTGCTTCACAGATATTCCTTTTGTAATTTGTAAGTTTGTGTGGATTTTCCCATCACATCTTCCACCATAAAAAACCTCTCTGAAAAAATGTCTTTTGTCTTAAGTGTCCTTCCATCACAAGACAAAGTAATAAAATACTAATAATGGCTCACAGAGGCTATAAAGAGACCCTAAATCCTTTAAACAAATGGTTACAGTCTAATTGTCTCATCTGCTCATTCATATTATAGCCTTCCATCAACAGTGTGTTGCTGAATTTGTAGACTCTCCAAGTCGCAGATAGGCTTTAAAGTGGGAAGATAACTTTTATTCGTTATGGGCAATAAAGTTGGAGTCTCTACTGACTGTCTGACAAGAAGGTGTCTGGTGCTGGGGATCCAGTCAGGCAGAACACAAACCGAAATAGTGTCTAAAGGGCAAGATAATGGAGGAATGAGAAGTATAAAACCTGCACAATAAAATTATATTGCAATGAGAGAAAATTAGAAAATTAGGAGTAGAGCCTAAAAATAGAGCAAATCTGCCCCTTGAAGGCATATACATAGGGATACTTGCTAATGAAATGGTACCATGCTGGTTTGCCTTTAGTTTAGACTCAGCAATGGTGATAATAATATTGAGTTTGGGTTGAAAGGATATGTGGGTGGGGCTGAAAGTCATCCTTGTTCATATGCACAGCTATGAATTTCCACACCAAACCACTCCCTGTGTCCCCCTAGTCCACTCCGTGCCAGTAGGACCTCTCTGTGTAGTAGGTATCTCTGAACAGGCAGTTGTGGCTGAATTCTGCATCTTCCAGCATGAAATTTAGAAAACACAGACCTCAGAAATGGGCTCACGTTATTTCCTGACTGGGAGAAGGCTTTACATAGAAAGGTCAGTTATTACAATGAATAGTACAGACAAATAAAGATATTGTGTGCACATGGACACAGGCAAACATGTGAATACATCCCTTCCATTATGAAGCTTTTTCAGTTTTTCTTTCAATCTGTCTCTAGTTTATTTGCTGCCACTATCTTATAATGACACCTGCTAGAAAAGCTCAGTGGAGCCACTGACAGCTCCCCTGCAGTTGCTGCCTGTCAGTGCCTAATTCTCAGTCAGCAGTGTACACCTCTCTAATGTACGTTATATTTCTAATTTCCCTTTCTTTCTCCTTGGGGCAACCTATGCTTATTATCACTGTGGATAATACTGTTAGGCTGGTTTCCCTGCCACCCCTTCTTCTCCAGAAGTGAAGGTGCAAATGAGATCTGGAAACCACTAGAGTCTCCTTTTACGTTTCCATTTTAAATCCCTAGCTAGAAAACAACCTATTGCTCCAATTCCTCTCATGTCCACAGCTAATCCACTCTGTATTTCAACAGAAACATTTACCCTTTGTTTCCGATTGGCTTCTAAAATGAACTTTTTTGCTAGCTTTTACATATGAATGCTCAGCTTGTGATGCCCATTTTAGCTTAGTGTCTCTGAGGACAATGGAAAAATACTTCACATTGATAAAGGAATTTTTTCCTTCTGCCTATTCCCCTAGGGCAAATGAGAATATTTTTTGCACGTGTGTCAGCTTAAAGCTTGCACTGATAAAACAAGAGGAGTTGTCATTTTCTTTTCATCCACTAAAATCAATAGTGGTACATCAGTTTAAAAGTGGTGAGACCAGATTGTGATTAATTTCCTAAATTTTTCATTTCTGTGCCTTTTGGATAAGTGTCTTAACAGTGTCTGTGAACAGTTCCACAGAGACTGCAAGAGGAATTTGGGATCACATTTATGGCAAGTGCTCCAGACAAACTCAGAAAGATCATGCAGGAATATGTATAAAATAGACTTTTCAAACCATGTTTTAAATTATGTATCTAGAATTCCAATTTACTAGGATTGGTTTTATTTTCCTTAGATCAATGAGAAGTTCATTATTGTAAAAAGGACAATAGAAAGAAATGGGGTCCAACAGACATTGGGGTTTCCATCTCTTAGTGTTGACCAAAGAGATTATTTGTATCAACTTCCCTTGATGTTTCCCTGAACTATGACCAGAAGAATCTGCTTCTAGGTAGAAATACCTTACTGTTATTTTTTTCCTTCTAAGCATGTACATCTGACACTTAAAATTCACTGGCTACCAGGTTATTTGCATAGGTAATTTTACAGAGATTTGCAACAACAAAGACTCTAAGCTCATAATGAAAAATAATAGCATTCACATTTTTTTGTAAGAGGCTTTCTGATCCTCTTACCCATAGTATATTAAGGTGTAATTGGCTTTTAGAAAAATTTCATTAGAGAAAAAACCTAACCACTTTAAATTTATGACCGTATGCTTTCACAACAAATTTCTGCTTCTGTCCTGGAGGACAGATCCTGCATGCATGAAGCTGTGTCCTTAATTTCAGATTGTGCACTGTCCATGCCAAGAGACTTTTCCTTGATAGAGTGAATACTTTGACAAGCAGGGAAACAAAAGAAAGCTGCTTGACTTAGATAGCCAGTCACAAATTGGTAGATAAGTTATAATTTCAGAATACATATTGCAACCTACAGAGTAAACAAATTCATACACAAAAAAGACCTGTCAAAGTAATTTAGAATAACAAATATATGCAAGAAAGCTGTGATAAGCTTGTAGATATTCTGCAGACAGAAAAAAGAGGCTAAACTCATTTAATAAATGATTCACAGTAAATCATTCTCTCAGTATGGTAGCAAGGTAAGATGTATTTTTTACATTACTTCTATGGGAATGTGTAGACCTGGGAAAAATTCTTTAAGTAGAGAGTTAGGCTTTCTTACAAGCTACTTATAAGGACATCCAGTAAGCTGGACTTCAGCTTTACAATATAATTTCACAATGCATTTGTCTCTTCATGAGTGAGCACATTGAAGCAATAATAAAAGATTTTTCATACTAGTCTGCTAACATTGCATGGAAATAGTTCAGCATGAAATCCCATCTACAAAGTGTTGTATGAACTGTTGTCAGTACACCTAGTGAAATCAAACCCTTTCTTCAATTCACTGGGAAGAACCATTAGAGACTTGTTTTTCCCTCATTCCACTTTCATGAGCTGTCCTTTTCGACAGACCTGTTTAGTAGCAGCAAATTCTGTGTCTCCCAGGAAAGTAAGCATGGAAGTTTGTCACCTTGAGTCTTTCCCTTTGACACTCTGTGAGTTAGATCCTTGCAGCTTGCTGAGGTGTTTTTATTTTTTCCCTTTTTCTTCTGATAGGGTGATATGTATGCAGTTCAGAAAGCTTTCCCACAGAAAACCCCCAAAGGAGAGACAGCCTGTGTATCTGATTGCAAATCAGCCAACTACCTGATTCCTTGAACAGGGGAGTAATTGGCTGGGGATTTTATCTGTTTCTCTGGCTGATGCCAATAAGCAGGCGTGTTTATTAACAATTTATTTACAGAACACAGATTGATTTCAGGAAAGAAACATCACCAGCCTCTGCGAAGTGTGAGCAAACGATTTCTTCCGGTCCCACAAATAATCTATTATTGTCTGTTTGCATTGTCTTTATCTCAGGGTTTGAGACTGAAATACTGAACATGAACAGGAGACAAAACATAGGTGAAAAGGTTCTTCTTGTTTCTAGAAGAAACCCTGCTGAATAAGTGCCTCATAAATTGTGTGATTAGCTGAATAAACACACTCCATATCTGCCTCAGGCTTCCTGGGCAATATTAGGCAACTCCATGTTGTTCACTATTTTACACAGCTTCTCCATAATAGGTGGCCAGGACACAGATTCACATAGTCAATAAAACATCAAGATGTATTATGCTAGAAAGTGTTCTTTATTTTAGTCTCAGAAATCTTCAAATTATAGTGATGAACAAGGAAATACAAGTGTTTATGTTTTTTTTTTTTAATTTGTCTCCTTGACTAGAAATTATGGGTTTTTTTCTCCTTATGTCTTAAAATAGATAAAATTAATTCAAAGCTTTTATGGTATCCTGTTTAGAAGTTAAACTGATTTTCCAATAAGTTTACCTTAGCCAAGGATATTTTCTTTCATGACAATGAGAGTTATTATACTAATATTATTTGGTTATGCTCAGGATCTGATTTAGAAATTGTTCATTTTATGAAGTAATATTGGTAAGTAATAGTTTAAGTAATACTGTGAATTTTGAATTTTATTTTGATGGTTCCGTTCAAGGTCACAAAGAGCAACTTACAGATATTCTACCACAGATAGCTTGTTATCATTCATATATAACTTGTTAGCTTTTTAAAACAGCTTAAGAATGAAAAGCACTGGGCAAATGATGATGATAAATTAATTGCAAGGTTAAGACTTTTCGTAAAAAAATGATAATTTTTATACAAAAAAAGTAATTGCTAGAGAAAGTGGTACATTATTTTTCCTGTAATAATTCTGTAATCTATCTCAGACCAAGGTGTAGCTCCTCTCAATGTGATTATCACAGATGCAGGATTGAATTACAATGCAAAACACAATTTACCTCTAGACAAAAAAGTGAATACTAATAAAAAATAAATATCTGGGTAGAGTGTCCATAAAATATAATAAAATTCTCTGTAAATCTCCTTCCATTAATAAATGATGTGTGATAAGTTCATAATTACCTTATTGTAAGGAGTAAATTAGTGGAGTAAATTATTTTGTGCTTAACTTTTGATAAGTTACAAAATAGCAGCATGTTATCAGTTGATAATGCAACTTGAATGCAACACAAACAAAATTTATATTCTATACATAATCTCACAGCTCAATGTTGTGCCTAAGTCAATCAATATTCAAGTTTAGTTTCTCACTGAGATACTAATGTATTGGAAAAGAAAGAAATGCCATAAGCATTAAGACTTTTCCTTTTTTTCTTGCAGTTTCTTTTGCTGAAAAGTTTTTTCTCTGAGTAAGATTTTAATTAAGAAAGTCTCTGACATATGATATGTCTTCTTAACAGGTCAAGAGACTCGACTGTTTACCACCTTGAAAGAGTAAAAGTTAATCCACTGAGGTAACAGAATTTTACCTTACCAATACAAATGTATAGAGTTTTTCATACTTCTCTATGGGTGGCAGATGTGTAAATTGCTCACTGATGTATAAACTGCTCTCAAACAGAATGGGCAGCTCACCCTCCCTAATATATGTGTATTCTCACATCCTCAGGGAAATGTAAATGTAGTTTCAGGCCATTCTTATGCAGACCAGCCACTTCATTAGCTGGTCACAATTCCTCTGAGTCTCTTTGCTTGTAACACATTCCTTTTTCCTTTTTCTTTTTTCCTTTTCCCCTTAAGGGTGGTTTTCAGAGACATGGAGAACTTTTCACAACATAGACTTTCTCCTACTAAAAATCTTCTTTCTAATTCTTCTGAGTCATAAAGTCCTCAGAACTTACATCTCCAAAGAGGGTCATTCCTGATGAATGGAACCTAATTATGAAGTAAGAATTAGCAAGTTAAATATGGCACTGCAGAGCTCTAAAGTTCTGGAAGACAAAACTGCAGTCTCAAAGGAGTGTGCTCATGTTGATACTGCACCATGGCTTTGAGACTCTATTCCTTTGGTAACCAAAAAAACTCACTCAGAAGCGTTTGCAGTATTATCCAAAGAAATATATGTTCGTGGAAAAGCTCTTTGAAAAAGAGTGAAAGCCCAGAAGCTGGAAGATGAGGCAGAGAAAAAAAACAATTGTAAGAAGAAAGTGACATACCGACAAGAAAAAAAAAAAAATAGGAGTGACAGAAGCAGTTACTTTGCCATCCTCATGCAGGGTTATCTGTACATACAGACATGAAAACACCTAACTGTGTATTTTAAAGTACTTTCAAATTTTCTTTCAAAACATGGCCTTTTCATTAATTTTATTGAAAATGAAAGACTGTCCTCAGGAAAGGGAGTGGCATGCGGATACACATTCAAAGAACATCTGCAACTTAGTGCCAACAGAAAAAAGTCAATTTTATAAAAAAAATAATATTACTAGGATAAATTAATTTGTCACTGCAAATGAGGACATGCACCTGAAGTCTAAGTAAAGAACAGCTTTTGTCTCTGATAGCTTACCTGTGTGCTGTAAAATCTTTCAGAATCCAACAGACACCTCACCACACCGGGAAATTCACTTAGGGCTAGGAAAATATATTTGCTGTTTTATGAATAAATACTTATCACAGTCCTTAATTTTTTCTTTCCCTTCTTTTAATTTATAATAGTTTATTGGATTACTTTCTTTCAAGTATATTCTTATCTTCCTATTTTTTTCATGTAGGTTCTTCAAAATTTTCATTGTCTCTTTTATTTTTTTTTTATTGTGTGTGTTATTATTCTTACTCAGGTTTGCTTTTCAGCTTACTGTTCATCATGTACTAAACTGATGCCAGAGGCACAGTTTAAAATCCAAAAGAGAATGAAAATGCACCTCAGAAAAAAAATACTTCTATCATCCTTAAGTCCTTTTTGACAGCCAGCTGCAGGGTCATGTTTAACACAAGGGTCTGAGAAAACATCAAATAAGATCATGCTATCCTAGTTGGGCCCCCACTTCTTACGGGGTATCAATATGTCTGCATTTTTATGTTGCACCTGCAAAAGGGAAATCAATAGCAGAAATGGCTAGACATTTTTTAATATGTTTTAATCCTAGCTGGAGTTATGTAGAGTTGTCTGCTGTGTAATTGGACATGGCACTGTAGGACAGTAAAACAGTCAACAGGCCTCAGAAAAATAAAACGTCTTCTTATTTGATGGTATTCAAAGAATGGTCAAATTGCAGTTATTAAACCTTGATCTGGACAAAAACAATAGTTCTAATCCTGTGCAACAATCAGGATAATCAAGCAAGGATTCTGAAAAAAAAAATGGTGATATAAGAAGGGATGATGATTTGTTCCCATTGATACACTGATTTAAAACTTGATTAATCTGAGCTGGGGTTTGAATCATCCCCAGAAGTGGCTGCCAGGGCTAAAATTTGGATAAGGTCATGAATGTAGAGAGTGTTACTACTTGGCATTTTCACAAATCTTCCCTATCAAAGCTTCATTCTCTGGCTGACTCTCATGCAATAAATCTGCAATGTCTTGTGTTTGTTTGCTCAATAACTTACAGTTTGACATTCATAATTCTGTGAGTTTTCTCTTTCTTCTGGCTCTGCCTTAGTGAGAAATCTCTCTTTAATAACACTAGGGAAAAGTAATTGAAAATATGGCCTTAAAAAAAGAAAGAATGAGGTTTTTATTTATTCTGCAAGACAAAGCCAAGGCACTCATCCCTGATATTCTTGACAGAGAGAATGATAGAGGAAGGATGCTATTTTATTGGGCAGCCTCTTGCTTGTGCTCTAGCTCTCACCCCAACACAATGCCTGCAATCAAGAAAGGAAATTTGCATGTGTCAGTGTCCTAGGGAGAAAAAAACAAACAGATTTTATAATAGAGGTCTTTGGAATTCCGTTATTATAGAGAGGCATCTCCTCAAGCCCAGAAGGACTGATGGGATGGGGGTGTGAGAAGCAGAACAATTTATTTATTGATACAGTAGTTCCTGAAATACCAGCTGTGTGAACAAAAAAGATATTCCTTACAGAATGGTAGAAAGTAGATGGACTCCATAAATGCAATAGTCTGAAGCACTCAGACATTTCTGTCACTTATGAAGTAGAAAACGTAATGGTCTTTAGTCTTGTTCAGACAAAGATGGATTAAAAATTAATCACCATATTAAAATATGAAAAATCATGAATAAACAAAGATCGTGGTCTGACAAGGCATTTGAGACAGAAAACAGATCAATAATTGGCCCACATAAGGAAGGAAACTTTCCTTCAAAGACTTAATCTGCTGAAAGAGAAAATAATGAACAGCAGGCCTGACAATATAAAACTAAGATTTCAGTTTGATAATTCTGGATTAAACATGAAGCATGTTGAACTCTCTTGTGTTATTATATCTGCTTGAAAACCTATTTCTCTATTCCTGAAAGTAATGGTGAAAATGGAAGGGTCCCCTTCCTGCTCTCAGACTCCTTTGGCAAATGATGATTATAAAGGTAGCCCTAAAATTCTTCCCATACAATGATGTATGAACCATTTTCTGAGGGACCTCAAAAGTAACCATTTGTCTTAGTGGAAGTTATAACCTCTGCTGGATAAAGGCTCCCACAGCTGGAAAGAGAAAGGATAATTTGGCAGTGGTTTAATTTAAGGAAAAATCTGGTATGTCTAGTGTATTTTTATTTGCAATGGAAATATTTGCCTGGACAATTTGGAGATAAGCAAAATGCAAAGCTTAATATTCTCAACTCACTTTATTATGTATGTAAAATCATTTGGTAACCAAACATCAAATGTTAATGGTAACACAAAATTGGTCCCTTAAAAGAGGAATAAGGACACATTTTCAAAGAAGATTGGAAATGTAATGGCAGGAAATTACTATAGGGGACTCCAAGCTGTTAAAGTAGCCTGTTTCAGCTTGTAAATCACACCAAATTATATAGCTTTCTTTTTATTTTTTTATTTTTTTTAAATCAGGAATATTCAGAATATATTAATATCTTTCTTCCTTATTATTATTATCCTCTTGTTTTCCTTCATTCTTTTACTTTTTGACTGTTGTTTTCCTTCACTTATACTTCTACAACTTATTTACTTTTTCTCATTTTGAGAATCACATGGGTAATTTCTCATCAATCAGTGTTCTAATTTCCTAGATCCTTTTTTTCTTTCCCTTGCATAAACCTTGTCTTAATTTGATAAACTATTTGATATGATCATATAGGCAATCCAAAACAAGCTTAACTGCATAGCAAAATGTGAGACTGTTTCTCAAATTGGTCCTAAGACAAAATCTTTCAGTGTAAAGCATCTCTCTAATATAAACAAGGAACTTGATTTGAATAATTGTAAAAAAATAATTCCTTTTGTCCTGTGGAAGTCAATATTTCTGTGAGAAAGAAAACAAAAAAAAAAAAGGAAAATGGAAGAATCAAGAAAAAAAATATACATATTTACATGTAAAAAATCCCAGCATACAATTAATGTGAAAAATCATCTGATGGCTATTATGAAACTGGAAATAAGCAGCCCCTAAATATAAATAATATAAATGGAAGAAAGTAGCATATGAGTTAGCATTTGAGGTGCAGTTCCTTGTAGACAAATAGACAGCAAATGAATGCTCAAAGTTGAGTTCACCAGAGCAGAAATATAGGCCTTAGTGAAAAAAGGTTTCCAAACAGGCAACCATGGTTTATATTAACACTAATAATGAGACATGGCATGCAGAGTTAATAGATTATCATTAAATAATAAAGGAGATAAACTAATGAGATCAAACATTAGGTGCTAAAGAAAAATATTGTTCAAAATTCATTTTCAGAGCAGAAGTGTGTGTAAGATATCTGAAGAGCGAAAGAGATTTTTTCCTAATGGCAGTAATGGCATACAGTGCCATGCATGCAGTGGCTGAGCAACCACACCTAGAAGGGGGTGAGAGGTTCAGTATAGTATGCTATGTGTAATATTCCAAGAAAAAATAGAGCAAACACCATCAGGCTTGCAGTGGGTATCAGTTTCATCTTACTGCCCCAGTGCAAAACTATGGAAGATGGTCGTGATGTGTCACGGCACAAACCTTCTGGCATGGATGTCTTGCACACATCATCAGAAAAATACAAGGAATGCAGTGAGATATAACTGTAGGATACAGCAATCAGCAGGGGTCATGCTGTGCTCTTACCTGCAAGGCAGGTTAAGAAACATAAAATGTTGAAGTTAAAGTGTTAAAATCAGTCTGAAGAAAATCCTCAGATTTTCCAATATATCAGAGTAATTGCATCCCTGAAACTGAATTAGGAAAAAAGGTAGATCACAATGTAGCACTTCTTGTATCTGTATTCAAATGATTTGGCACATTCATTGAATATTCAGTTATCATAGACCATTGATAGCGTGTTCAAGAAAAATGTCAATAACCACATATCTGTGTAGTAAGTATGTAGCAAAAATAACCCTTAAATGAAATCAGTGCATGAAAATGGATCCGTTCATGGAGCCTACACAGGGTAGCCATAAACACAAGCAATTGAAAATAAATTAGTATTGTTTTGACAAGGCATTAAGTTATATTGGATATCTACCACAACAATGGCAGCAAAACTGTCCATACCTGTGGTGCCAATTTAATGCCTGTAATATATGAACCACCACAAATACTTAGGGCAAAGGAATTTTGACATTAAATGTATTTGGATATTTTTATTATGAAAATAGAGAATTTATAGGTAAGTTTGATGTACTCAGAAGATAAGCAAATATTAGATTGAACAGGCCTTTGAAAAAATAATAACAAAACTTGACAGTTCTCCTTTGTGTTGTATTGCAACATCACTCCCAAATGAACAAGGTAATCAGACCCACAGTGTAAAGAAAAATCAGGAAAAAAAAGTAGCAAGCTAACCACTTTCAGCACTGCAAAGATGGCATTTCAAAAGACTATTCACCATACAGTACTGCACTGCACAAGAGATATTCCAGAAGAGTGACATGTTAGAAGGTCTGATGGAAGTCTAAGTAACTTCTATGGCATTATAGTACATTTCAGCACAAGAAAAGTGCAGAACAAAAATATAACCGCAGTGTTTAAAAATGCAGGAAATGTCTCCTAAAACTGAATCACAACAAAATGCAAATCAGAGTAGTGCATATGAATTACTCTGATCGTGCCTTAAAAAAAGAAGCATTAGATCTGTTCCAAAATACTGAAAATGAACAAGCATTTAATAGTCCTCACGCCATACAAAAGAGTGACAAGTTTCATTTGAGATTATGACCAGCTAAAACCCAAACTCAGGCTCAGAGAGCATCTCTAAAAAAGATGCTAAAAAAGTGAAGGGAAAGCAAGAAATCAGTCGTTTCGTTATAATGATCTTCACCACGTCTGAATGATACCATCGCTTCTGACAGAAAAAAATGAGTTACAGTGAAAATAGAGTATAACAATTACCAAAGTACTGATAGATACTTCCCTGCATCTATAAGACAAACATAATGGCAGGAATTGTTCAAGGGGTATCAATGCAAAAGCACAGAAATGTATTTTGCATCTACTAGTACGCATTGTATGCTACTAGTAGTAGGCACTTTGTATAGGTCCAGCTGCATGCAAATGACAGAAAATGTTGCAGATTTTGTATCAAAATATCAATATTTGGAACACACAGTCTTCACATTTTTATTTTAAAACATCCAAAGTGAATGACAAGAGTAATTAAAAAGATTAATCTGGATTGCAGATCTTCATTTGCACACTTTTACAGAAGAAAGTGACAAAAAAAAAAAAAAAAGGTAGAGCAATATAGATAAAATACTATAGTGTTTATCAGTGTTCCCCAAGAACTCAGGACACAGGATAAGAGAATAAAGCAGTGACAAAGCAGCGAAATTATGCCTTTCAAAGGTAGAAATAAGGTCATGAGAATTTTGAAATTAAAAAAATCAGATTTGCCTAAAGAATGTGACTGTCTGACTTGTAAAAACATTTCAGTGGAATCAGTCTGAAAACTACTTGTGAATGGATGCTACAATGCTAAAAGCAGCCAAGAGGCGTATTTTATTTATGTAATATGGACATGCAAGTGGAAAAGTTGCATTTTTACAAAGTATCTGAGGAGGGTTTGCGAAAAACCCATGGTAGTCACTGCTGCACTCCAGAGAGTTCTGATAAGAACTGGCAGCTGCAATGAGCACAGAGGAAAACTGCTATTTGCTGATAGCTTGTTGCAGTCACGCTTTTAAAACCTGAACAAAGCAGTATGTTTGTCAGCGTGGCAGTGAGTCAAATCATGACAATTTCCAGAGACATGGTATTTGCATTTTGGATCATGGACTACGTCATGATGTGGCATAAATTTTGAAAAAAATGTGAGTGACTGGATTTGCATCTCTGCTGTCTGTGCTATCAGCTGTGCTATTAATGGCCTGCCTGAATATAGCACTCTGCTAAACTTAAGCACATCCAGAGACTTGTCTTCACAGCCATGAGTGATAGGGTTCAGACCAGTGATTTTCTTTTGCAAGTCTTTTAATAACCAAGAAATGCAAACCACAGCACAGTACAATGGATCTGGGTGATAGAATGAGAAAGAAAGATCATTCACACTTTTCAGAGGAATTTAGGGCCGGAAGGAATGTTTTATGAGGAATGGCTAAGGACTTTAGGTTAGTCTAGTTTTGAGAAAAGGAGGATGACAGGCTACCTCATTGCTTTCCTCAGCCTCCTGAGGCGGGGAAGTAGAGAGGAAGCTGCTGATCTCTTCTTCCAGGTATCCAGTGATAGAATATGGGGAATAGTTCAAAGTTGCATAGGGTAGGTTCATATTGGACATTAGGAAGCATTTCTTTCGTGGGAGAGTAATCAAACATTGGAACAGTCTTCCTAGAGAGTTGGTTAATGCCCCAAACCTATCTGCTTAAAAGGCATTTGGACGGATCCCTTAACAATTTACTCAATTACTTGAGTTGGTCAGCCCTGAAGTGGTCAGGCAGGCATTCTAGATCATAGTTGTAGGTCCCTCCCAACTGAAATTATTCTATTCTATTCTATTCTATTCTATTCTATTCTATTCTATTCTATTCTATTCTATTCTATTCTATTCTATTCTATTCTATTCTATTCTATTCTATTCTATTCTATTCTATTCTATTCTATTCTATTCTATTCTATTCTATTCTATTCTATTCTATTCTATTCTATTCTATTCTATTCTATTCTATTCTATTCTATGTTATTCTAGTGATCAGTGGCAAGCTTGTGCTGTAATTATACTGTTAGTACATGACAGATCTTATGGGAACTACTGGAGAGTGGACTCTTCTAGCACTTGTTGCCCTCTGGACAACACTCTTAATGCAGCTATGTGTAGTCCATCTATGTAGAATCTGTGGTCTGAAATATCATCTAAAGAGACAGCAGACCCCATAAAGACTGCAGAATTGCTACCAGCAGCAAAACCAGAAGTATTACAGGCACTGGTGTATCACCTGCAAGGGTAAATAGCAATATTTGTTTCAGCTAAAATGGAATTTTAGCTGAATAAGAAGACAGAATACAATATGTACTGATGCAGTTAATAACTAGAACAATAGTAATGTCATCTGCAAAGCCCTTGTATTTACAGAGAACATGCCTTCCTCACAGCTGGATAGCAAATTTCACCATTACTTTATGACAAGTACAGGAAGTCCTTCCACTTTTGGCTCCCAGTGGGAGTGTCCTCAGTAAGTTTCTAAGAATATATGTATGCAAATTCAGAAATGCCCTATGTCATTTTTCCTAGCCTTGTGGGCAGTGCAAGCAGATGTATCTAAGCAGGCTACCAAAGCATAAGGCAAAGGTCTGGGTGTGATCTCCTTGGTCATTGAGTCATCTCTTAATCATCAGTCCCTACTACTGGACCAAATACCTGGTTACCTGGTGTAATCTCACCAACAAAATTATACAGCTTCATTGTGAATGTAGTTTAGATTTCTTTTCCTGGCATTCTTTGACGATATTTGTCCTACACTGGAAAGCACTGGCTGTGACCACAGGTCTGTCCTTGTGCAGGTTTTTCAGTGCTGCTCCAGATCACAACACCACGGACCAGAGAGACAGGACTATGAAGAGAAATTACCATCACCTGCTTTGTAGGAATTGTCGTACTTTAAAACTTCCTTGGGCTCAGTCCAAGATGTAATTCCAGCAGTGACAGACAGAACAGTGACAAGTTAGAACATATTAAAAGCACAGCAAAATATAACTGGCTTGAATTTGTTTTGAATTTAGTATATATATCAGCATAGCCCAGCTGTTCTTCCTTGTTTTCATTTTCTGATTTATACTTTGAAATTTTAGTTGGCCCTTACATCATAGAGGGTTTTACTGTAAAAGAACCAATGAGGTTACTTTATAATTTTTTTTCACCTGACAGTTAAGCTATCTTTAAAAAAAAAGTTCAGAAATGCTGAGAAAATGTAGTAAAAGGTGACAGCAGTTCTTTAATTCGGTTTTCCATTATTTCAGAGCTATTCAGTATTCTTTGTAATACTGCCACTCATAATGACTGTATTTGGAATTAACATAGGTTTCATGTGTAATTCAATGGGTATTCAGTGTAACTTAGCAACAGCTAAAGCATTTTTTTCTTCTGTAAGCTAGAGTATGGCTGCTGATGATTTCACTTGGTAGACAGGAGACACACATTATTCTGAATTCCTGAATTTCCCAATTAAATGTGTAAGATGTGAGGTATTTATAAAGCAGATTTTATATTGTTTATCAGAAGTTAGGCAAAGGATAAATAAATCTACCATCAAACCTCTGGAAGCTTTTAGGACTGTCTGGATCATAGCATGGGAATAATATTTGAACCATAAAGGTTAAGTTCATTGGCAATTAGAGCCGCTGGAATGGAAAAACCTCTTAAAATACAAAGTGTTCACACATCTCTGCATCTCAAGGTTTTTATATGTGTGTGGATGTATTTTGTATAGCAAATGGAGTAGAGGAGGCATTTATCCTATAAATAGATTTCTCTCAGGGCTCATGCTGTGTGTGGCAATATGTTCTCACTAAATATATAGTCAGAAGAAGACTTACTGTATTAACCCAGTTTAAGTAATGAATTAGAGCAAGCAAATACATTAAAATTCTCTTCCTCAAAAAATAAAAAATTGTGCAGAGGAATATTCAGTTTGTATAATCAGAATAGTTTATAAAACTTCATAAAAGGATTTGTAGGATGATCTTACCTGACTACAGGTCATTGATTTGCAATATTTAACAGGCAGTATTCAGGTTTCACAGTCTCATGGAACGGCTTGGTTTGGAAAATGAACTTCATGAATTTTTCACTGACCCACATCTTCAGCATGTGAAAGTCTCTCTGGATGATATCCCCTCTCTACAGCCACACCAAACTTGCACTGGATCCCACTGCCCAGGACACTGATGGTGTTGAACAGAACCAGTGCCAATATTGTCCTCTGAGGAGTGCCACAAGGCACTGCTCTCCACCTGGACTGTTGACCATAACTCTTTGACCAATTTCCTATCCACTGAGTGGTCCATTCATCAAATCCATGCCTCTCTAATTTACAGACAAGGATATCATGTGCAACAATGTCAAATGCTTTGCACTAGTCCAGGTAGATGACATCAGTTGTTCTTCTCTTGCCCATCAAAGATGTAATCCCATCATAGAAAGTCACCAGATTTGTCAGACATGATTTACAGTCAGCGAAACCCTGTTGGTTGTCACTAATCACTTCACTATTTCCATGTGCTTTCACAGAGTTTCCAGGAAGATTTGCTCCATGATCTTCTCAAGCACTGTAGGGAGACTGAGAGTGGCCTGTAGTTCCCAGGTCTTTCTTTTTTCCATTATTAAAATGGGGTTTTGTTTCCCCTTTCCCAGTTAATAGGAACTTCACTGGAGTGTCACGATTTCACAAATATGAGGAGAGAGTGGCTTAACCAGCTCATTCAGCAGCTTCCTCAGGACCCACAGATGCAGTTTATCAGGTCATGTGGGCTTGTGCACCTCCAGGCAGCTTAGATGGTCTTGAACCTGATCTCCAGCTACAGCTGTCAGTTCTTCATTTTCCCAGTCTCTGCCTTTTCCCTTCTGTGATTTGTGTGGTTGATAGGAGCACTTGCCAGTGAAGACTGAGGTAAAAAACTTTTTGAGTACTTCAGTTCTTTCCATGTTCCAGGTCTTCTGTTTCTTTCTGGAGAAAGCCTGTTTTCTCTGAGTTTCCTTTTACCACCAACATAAAAATGGAAGCTTCTTTTTGCCCTTAACATCCCCTGTCAGATTTAATCCCATCAGGGCTTTAGCTTCCCTAAGCTGATACAAATCTGTTTTACTGTAGAACACCATTTTTCTTTTATTAGTTTGAGAACAGATTTCACAAGAGGAAAAAAAATGTTTTTGACTCATAAAACACAAACAAAAAAGAAAAATCTGACCAATTTTTTTTTTCTCCTGTACTGTTACATGGATGAGATTGCATGATTTTGTGTTCAATTACCTTTTGTTTTCGAATTTTCTAAAAATTCTGAATTTTGTTAGTTGACCACTGTCTTACAAGTGCTCAGTGGTGGGCAGAGAAGTTTTCAACATATTGATTCAGCATTTTATACTTACTATTCTAAATGTATCCAAAAAGTTGTGGTTGTGTTTTCAGGGGACTTCAAGTCTCTGAATGTGTATTTTGGTTGTGTATTTAGGTCCGCTCATGCTTCTTCTTTCTGTGCATTTCTAAATTTTCAGTGCCCTTAAAACAACTCAGCACTAGGAAAAATAAAACAAGAAAAACAAACTGCTAAATTTTTCTACACTGACTCAGTCAATTGGGAATGAACTTCGGAAGTATAAATGGAGCAACATCACCTTGGAACATTTGTCAGTCTTGTTAAGTTTGGCCTCTTAACTGTCACAGAAAGAGAAGCAACATGATAAAGTGATATTCTCAAATATGTGGAATGTCATGAGCAGCCATATTTTTATGACCTTAAAGACATAATTAGTCTTTGGTTCTTTTGAGAACTGAACATTTAGCTAAGAAAAAGTCTGAAAACACACATGCGTGTCCCACAGCAGAAGTGTAAGGAAACCAAGTATCAATTTCTTTTTGTTTTAATTTTGTGTGGCGTGTTCAGGAAATAATGTCTCAAGAAAGACATCACTGATAATTTTGCTACTGAAATAATTTAGCATGCATATTCAATATTTTTTCTGTTGAAAAAACTCATAATCTCATTAGCATCCTATCTTGCACTGCAGTTCGTGAGGTGTCAAAACGATCTAGAGAATTTTTGTTTAATTTTTCTAAATAACGTAATTGGTATTCAAGAAAAAAAAACAACTGTTTTTACACAAAAAACATATTGGCTTCTATGTGTTCTGATAAAAATTGCCTCAGTATAGACTGCAAATGAATGGTTGATAAATTTTTCATAGACATAGTTGAGATTTGCAGCTGAATGTTCAAGCATCACCATTTCAACTGGAAATTAAAGTGTTTGTCAAAGAGACTGAATATGAATTATATCTGTGAAGTAATACACAAACTCAAAAAAAGCACCAAGGGAGAAGGAAGTGGGTGGAAAGGACAAGAAACAGAACTCCACTTACTTAGCTTGTACTTATAGGGTGAAATTCTCTAAAAGAGTAATGAAGGAACATTTTTGCTGTGAGAAGACAAAAGCTGAGAAGAGCTAAACAACTCCAAAGAGCCCTCCTAATATGAAATGGACACATTGAGGCAATCAGTGCTAGATTTGCCCATTAAGTTAGTGAATCAGGTAATAAAAATATCACACGACATTGATGAGACACATAGGCCAGAATTATGTAGTATGGCAAACAACCATTTCTTTTTTGGTTCCTCACGGAACTACACTGAATTCAGATCTGCTGGATAGAAAAGTAACCAAAGATCATTATTTTTTTTCTTATCCACATAGGTCTCTACATCTCATTCATTTTTTATGCAGTTCATGCCCTTTTCAAAACAATCTCTTTGACATGTGAATCCATGGTGTTCTTTTACAAAAACTCATCATATTTTGAATCCAAAAGTCAATCAGAGGAAACAGGCAATTTTGTTGTGTGATGGAGCAAAAGTGTATATATAAGGGCAGAGGACTTCCATCATTCTGCAGACAGTGAGTGCAGGCTTCTGAGTCTTTTGTATCAGCAGATCCTAGAAAAACTGCTGTTTTTCATGAACAAATAAACAAATTTCATGAACAAATACTATTTAAACAAACAAGAATTATCATAAACATCATCAAAAATGCATCTAGCTGTCTTAAATGTGTTGACTGCAATTGCTAAAACAAACCATTGCAATCTTATTAGTCTTCCAAACTTTTATTTAGAGATCTATGATTTATAAAAAACATTGCATATGAATTTTACATATGAATTTTCTTTCTCCAGTTTTCCATCAATCCAAACAAATAATTGTCCATTTCCGTGTGTGTCTTGCACCTTCCTAAAGTTCTTTAGTTTGTGGGAATACAAAAGACAAAACAGCTTTAATCTTTTGTACAGTTATCTGGGTATTTGCATTCCTCGATGCTCAAAGAGTATTGGGTTATTTATTTTGCTGAATATTACATTACATACACTTTATAACATTTGTACTTGAGTAATCTAACCTATAGAAGGGCAAATATTTTATAATGTATATTATATTCCCTTTGGTCATGCTGCAATAAAGGTGGCTCTTTTTATAAAAATAATTTGCATAGTCATTTAGAAATAATTTTTGGAGCTTAAGTACCTTTCAGTGTAGTACTTTTCTCACATCTGTCTTCTTTAAGTGACTTGTGTTCTTTACTTTCAAATGAAAAATCTGGAAGTTAATGAATATCAGCTCATCCTTTACTCTTGTTAAACACTTCAGAATATTCCCTTCGAAATTATTCTACTTCCATTAGTAGAAATTTTGAATCCTCAAGAGAGAAAGGATTATTGTTGCTTTTGAAGATTGCTGCTCTCTGACTTCCTGTAGTGATGCTAGACTTGAAGACAAAAGTTTAAGAAAAATCATAAAATAAGCAAAATGAACCCAAAGGAAAAAAGAAGAAATTACTAAGAAAAATAACGTGAGTAGGATAAAGTGGACCCACTAGATGCTGGATGTGGAGAGTAGCTACTGGAATGTGGTGGTGCTTCCCTTCTCCCCTCAAGCTGCTCTATGATCTCAGAAATCCTTGCTATCCCTCAGCCTTTATGAACTGCACCTGACTGAATTCCTCTAGAGCTCATCAGAAACACAGTCTGTTCCTAGGAACTGGTGCTGTCTAACAAGCTCCTGGATTTTAACAAATAGCCTTGAAATCTTATTCCTCCTGCCTGAATAACAACCCGAATTGAATAACATCTTCGTTATCAAACTTTCAAAGAAGGTTACTTACCCTCACTGCAGTGGGGATGGAAAATAACTTTGAAAACAAATCTTTCCTGACCCTGTAAGCAGCAGCCCTGAGTGATATCCTTTGAGCTCTCCTGGACCACAGCAGGATGCAACCAGCAACTTCCCTCTGAGCAGGACACCTCTGAGAGTAGGGAGGTCTCAAGTTTGCTACACTTGGACGATCACTGAATGTTGATGGTGGATCCTGGGCTGATACCCCCACTGCTCCAGACTCAACCCTTCACCCATTAAGAAGATGCAAGGGTGTCCAAAGTGAGTGCTTCAAGGAACTTAAGCGGAATTTCTCACCCCTACCCTGGCCCCCAAATAGAGAGTTTTGGGATTATTTCTTTTTTTATTTGAATTTTGGATTTTTTGTTTGCTTTTTCTCTATGTGCTTTACAGCCTAACAAGTAGTAGAGTGAACCTGGACAACAAATTTTGTTGTGCTTTCACTTTTGTATTAAACCTGCTTTTGCTGATCTCTTTGCTGGTGATTCTTTAAATGACCCTAAAGAAGACATTCACCTCATGGTCCAGGGGTTATATTTATGCTTTGGCAATTTCCTCCTGTGTATTAGAGCATAAATTACCTATTAAAAGAAAGGCTTTTTCAGTCTTTTTTGCTTTGTGATCCTGCTCTAGTCCTTACTTCTCTAATCTTTTAAAAGACGACTTTAATTAGGAGACCTCAATGTTTTTTAGTAACAATTTCATTCTCTAGCATCTATGTTTGACCAGTGCAATCATACGCTTTGTCTGAGTGATATAAATCTAAGAAAATTTCCTTTTGTGGATAGAGAAAAAGATATGTATGATTGCCACTGACAAGACATTATCAGAGAAGAAATTTTTCAAATTTCATGAAGTTGTGGTGCTACTGAAAAAAAATATTGTTAGTGGACCGTGTATAAGATTTTTCTGGACCAAATTCATACTTAGCATCTCTTCACCTATAATTTTCAGTTAAAAGTGTATTATTGTAGAGAGAAATCCAAGAAACAGCTCATATTCTTCTGTAGGCATCATGACCTCTGAGACACTCTTCATTTGGTAAGTTTTCTCAGCAACTAAGTACAAAAAGATAAAAGAAATCATTATGATAATGATTTATCATTATGATACGATATTTCTCTAATGTAATGTATAGTCAAACATTACTGAGCCTCCTCATACAGTACTATCCTGAGGTCTAATGAAAGAATATTTTAGTCCTGAAGTAAAATGTGAATGCACTCTGAACTCAAAGAGGTCAGAAGAGTGGGATGTTTGTGCACTTTTAAAATATGAATTAAACTAAGGATAAGTGGTGAAAAACGCAACAAGGAGTGTTCTTGGAGACAGCAGTGTGGCATGAATAAGCAAGAAAACAGAAAAAATAATAAATTTTAAAGAAATACTGAAGTGTTCATATTTTTAGAAATGTCTGGATTATGATTCTCAGATCTAGTAGTGTAAGAACATCCTCAATAGGAGACAGTGTTGGGTCCAGTACTGCATCAATCTTGGAAATTATAGTCTTAAATAGAATCAATATTTGCTTTACAAAGAACAAGACTCAGTTGGGTTAATAGCTGAAAATGATTGTTGCAGTTCCTGCCTGGGCATTATGTATTCCAGTCCTGTGTGATGCAAGTGCATCAAACTCCATCATCTTCTAATCTGCTTCCTCAAAACTTCCTCGGATCTTCCACCAGAGCTTTGGAGCAAATACTGCAGGTGTTTCATCTTCACTCTCCCTGGCACACAAACAGGAGAAGGACTTGCAAAACAGGAAGAAGATGAGAAAGGAGGTGCTATCATTTGCTTACAGAGTTCAGAAATGAAACAAAATTGCTCTAACGTTTGGCACTTTTCTGATTCTCTTCCTTTGCTATTTGTTTCCCAGAGGGAACTGGAAGGACTTTATTAGGGAAAAAGGCTCAGCTTTTCCATCCACAGTCGTTGATTGCCACTCACCAAATATGTGTGACAAAAAATTAATTCAGTGTTTCCTCCAGTCAGGATTAAGACGGTGCAACATTTGGAGTATCTGTTGGTAGATACTTATTTGTTTATAACTGATGCAAAATATTTCTGAAGTTACAGAGAACCAAAGAATCATCCACAGAATCATAACTGTAGAAGAATTTTCCAGAAAAACATGTAAATACTTATAAATTTATATCCAATCTAAATCCAGAGATTGATTTAAGAAAATGTGTATTCAGATTTTTTGAAATATAAGTATAGAAGTGAACCAGAAATTAATGAAGATATAACAGGGTGGAGGAAATTTTCATTCAGCCTCAACATTTGCGTTTTTTGAGAAGATGTAGCCCCCACATTCATTTTCTTCCAAAGCCAGAGTAAGATTTCCTCAGAACTAAAGAAGAATTTTTCTTTTTTAGCACCTTTTGTTCATAATTTCTGGGAAAGAAAAACAGAAATAGCAATGTCCCAGCCACTGCTACTACAGAGTCAATATTCTCATTTCAGTAACTGAAATACCCCCCCAGAGAAATTCAACAAGTAATACTCCTAATTTCACTGACATGGACATTCTAAAACATTTCTAAAACATTTTCACATTGCACTTTTCCTGTTTCTCACAGCCCTTAATTCCTAATCTGTTATTCAGATGAATGTACTATTTTCAAAAGAATACTTTAAAAATTCAAGAGCTTTGTTTTTATTTTTTTTTACTTTTATAATAAATACCTTCTCATTGAATCTTCTCTACTAATTTTATATTCCTCCAGACTTCTGAATGTATAACCTAGAGAAAATTTTGTTTAGGAAAATCTGATTTTACTGGATTTTATTTGAGAACACATTCAAGATATAAAAATTCATTCCCACCCTATTATCAGCATGATAAACTGCACTGTTTCAGTGTGGCATATTAACTCATTCTGTTAAAACGAGGCTAGGATTGAGCATGGAAGCATGTAAAACAAATATCTTAAAAACAGGACTAATTCTCAAGATCCAAAAGCATCACTATGAAAGTCTTCTGGCACTGGTAATAAAGAAGGTAAGGGTTTGGGGTTTTTTTTTTGCATTGGGTTTTTTTCTCCACCCTAGATGCAAAAAAGTTCCGACTGTTTTCTCAGCTATTAAATTTTCTTAGATCTTTTCCCTCTTTCACGAGATGTGAAAAGAGTGGTTTTTCATGGAGGTTTGGTTTGTTTTTTTTTTTTTTTTTTTTTTTTTTTTGAAAAGCAAGTGGTGGTGTGGGAGTGAGTAGGAGGAATTGTTTTGCTTCTGAGTCTTCTGATGGGGAAAATTGCTGAAAGATGAAGCTTTTAAGAGTATATTTACAATTTTCTTCTCATTTCAAAACAAAGACCACTGACAAGCTTATCTTGGAGATGTTTAATTGCAGTTTACTTGGTAATGACTATAGTAATTCTAAACTCCTTTAAAAATAATGCTATTTATTTTTAGCAAAGAAGAGCACCAGTCCTGCTAAGGTTCCAGAGCTAACAAACCAATATTATCTCCCAGACATGAATAGCTTGTTTCAGAATAATAGAAATGATAAAAAATCTAGAAAATCTGTTATTTGATAACAAATTTACTGAATTTTCTGTTAGTCTTGGGCAATTATAATCTCTGTTTTACACCCACTTAATATGAAGTATGACCACAAGAGAAAACTTGAATTCTGTTCTGTAGATTATTTTAACTCCTGTCTAGCTATTTATCACAAAACAAGAAAGAACAAATTGTATCTTTGTGAATCCTCTGTTTTGGTTTAGAATGAATTTTTTTAAGAAACTTTTGAATGGGCAGGTTTGAACAGCTCTAAGAATAATGAAAAAAAAAAACCAGTCTAGGGAACTTCTTTAGCTAAGTAAAAACTAACTAAAAAGTGAAGGAGAGTTCTTCCTTATTGTGCAGGAGCAGAATGACGAGGAGTGAGTACAGTTTCTGAAAACACACTTATTTCTCCCCCTTTCCTCTCAGAACCAGTCTTAAAGGTGTGGAACTTAATATCCAGCACAAACAGAACTGACTGTTGGGTATACAAGCATCATAAAGTCACCCCAGGACCACCTCCTATTTTTTAGAGTTTCTCCTAGGCTTAGAGGCAATTTAAGCCTCAAGTGTGCTGATGACTTCCTTTGTATGTAAAACCTTTGTCTCTGAGTTTCAGAGGAATTTTACTTCTGAGAAACCAGTTCTTAAAGCAAGCATTGAGGTATAAGGTTAGCATCAGGCACTGAACAGTGACTAACAAACTGCCAGCTGTTTGGCTTTTGGCTCCCTGCATACTGGCTGCCTGCAAACTATGTGCCAGAGAAGTTTCTCCTGATTCTTTGCTTGTGCAACATCAAGGCCTCATTAAGCAAGACTCATAAGTCCCATTGCCAGTGGGGGGAATGCTTGTGCAAACTCATTTTTTTCCGTGGTGACCAAGGGAAACAAAATTCTTTTTTAATTCTTTTAAATTTTAAATTCTTTTGCCCTCTTTTTTAAAATGTAATTCTCCCAATATATTTTAACCTGTCTCTTGTAATATTTAAGAGTCATCGTCACTAAAAGCTCCAATACACGCTTGTCATGGAAGAACCTCCCAAAGGCAGCTGGGACATTATTCTGACGAAATAACATATTTAATCTCCATCTTTACAACATTTATTTTCATGGTTGCTCTCTGTAACTTCACTTTCCCACTTTGTTGTATTTCTATCTGAGATTCTACCTGAATGACCTTTTAAAAGCCCAGCTAGTGAAAAATACAGTAGTTTATCAGCTGGAGAGCACACTTACAGCTCACCTTCACACTAGCTCTGTGTTGTTTGTCACGCAGTAGTGCTTAACCTTTAAAACTCTGGGATGCAGTAGGGGGATTTCTTCTTGCCTTTTTGGTTAGTTCCTAACTGATATTAGGCAGAGGCCAGATGTGAAGTGCTGAATGAACAGCGCAGTGATAAAGACAGATCGAGGAGGCTGAGAGCCCTTTGTCAGGTATATGACTTTGCTCAGAAGGATATGGTCTCCCCTGCAACTCCCTGCACTAATGACAATGCTAACAATAAGTACTCTCGGCAAAGCATCAGAGTCTCCTAATTTTTACCTTCTCTCCAGGGTAATTGTGACTGAAGCCAGTGACCTGCCCAGCATGCTGCAAAGCATGTAGTTTCAGTCAGAATTTCAGAAAAGGTGTATAGGAGGAAAGAAGTGCTTTTGTGGAGGTCAAATCACATTGGTGGATGTTGTCACAGTCACTGTTGATGTTAAATGCAGGTGCAAACTGCTCACATATAGCAACAGCCAAAACAAAGGGAACTTGTGAATCCATGCTGTAATTTAAACCTGGAGTTTAGATGGAGTGACTTTACCCACTGCCGTTTTCAAAGGTTTGAGTAAGAAAAATGACATAAAAACTGTGAAAGCAGCTGTTGACAGGTATTGTATAGACAATCAGAAGTTGCTGTGCTGAGTTTGAGAAGAAGAATGTCATGTTTCAGGCAGAAACTGCTTTAAATTTCATTGTAGGAAAACACTTTTGTAAGGTTCCTCCTACATTCAGAAGTAACTGTACATAGATAAACATAATTGCAACAAAATACCTATTTTCATCATACAATACTTGCTAAGTAATTACTCCACTCTGTTAAAAGGCTAACAAAGAGAAGGATAAATTATTCAATGAGTTCATCTTTCAGTCATAAAGTTTGAAAATCAAGGTACTTGGAAAAGCCTGGACATAGTAATGGTTAGATCCTCTCCTCTTTCTTTCCCTTTCTTCCCTTCCTACCCCTCCCCTTCTCTCTCCTGTCCCACTTTCAAATAAAATTCAAATGTTTATTTTCAGCTATAGTATCAGACTCTGTCTTCCTTTGCTAACCCCAGTTTTCTGAAATAACATCTTCAAAACTCTCTGAACGCTGAAATCAGTCCAATTATTTGCTCACCAATAACTTTTTTTTTTTAATTATTACTATTATTTTGTGACTCAAATGACTTAGAGACAAAAAAATATTAATGCTTTTAGTATGTTCTCCTGTCACTGGGAGAAAATCCAAGCTCAGCTGCCCTGTTTTATGCTTTTCTGCCTTGGATAGCACTACTCTCTGCTTGGTGAGGAGATCTTTGCTAGTGACCTGTAGAACTGTGAGATTATTCTTAGTTTCTGGATACATCTCAAATACAAAGAATTTATAATATACTTTGATGTCCATTCAGATTAATTTTGAGCTACATCTTGAGGAGTACACAGAGCTATATCTCTAACAATACACAGGCACTGCCAGACTATCAAATTAAGTTTAAAGGTGTTTGAAATGTTTTACTTTGAAAAACAGAAAATCTATGAAGATGGCTTTATCACTGTTGTTTAACATCCTAATATATATTACAAGATATTTTTTTAAATTAGTGATTATTAAATAAAATGATATAAATTGTGGAAAACTGTTTCTTCCTTCCATAGAGAGGAGAATCACCTCTATTACTGGGCAAACACACCAAGAATGCTGCCTCTGTATATTTAAATGCAGAAAATAAGTCATGAGGTCCTTTAAAAAGATAAATGTCACACTAAATGCATTAGACAGGACTTCAGGTTTTATGAAGAGCATGAGCTTGGTCAATAATATTATCTACAAACACAAATTACACTATGTGACACCTGGACTCTTTAGATCTAGAACAACCTGTTACTTGGAAGAAGTGCACTGATTCTTGCACAGAGGTTTTCAGTTGCAAGCTTTTGAAGACTGAAGATGAAAACATAAATGTGCAGTTAAAGCTTTCATGTTCCTTACCACAGTGCCTGTTTTGGGCTATCATTACTTTGTTTGCTGCAGTAAACAAAATAATTAAAAACTGCAGAAGCAGATTTTCAACAGGTACAACCTGGTGAGGTTTATTAATTGAGGTGCCCATTAATTGGTTTGCCCATTGTTTGCATGAGGAGTAAATCCTTAGAGCCACTTACACTAATATGGAACCAGGTTAGAACCAATAGGTTAACAGCCTTCAGAAGAGGGATTTAATGCTGAAGACACTCTCATGAGGTCCCAATAACTTCAGGAGTGACATACTTAGCACAGAGCCTGTCAAAGCCAGTATTCTGTGTGTAACTCACTATACTGTCTGTCCCACGGTATACCTTAATTTTCTTGTTTTTAAACTTATATCTCTGGTGTTTTCACCACAGACTAACATTTTTGATAAAATAAAAAATGTTTAATTTTTTAAAGAAGACCATTAGTGAAGAATCACAAGTCTTGCACTGAATATTTAGCTTACAGTTAAAGATACTACCTAACAAAAAGTGACCTGCCAAAAATCAGAAAATATTGACTTTTTTGCTTTTAAAAATAATGATAATTTTTGAGACATGTTTCATCAAATCCAAATGATTTGGTTGAACTATTTTGTGATTTTCTGAATTTGCATGATTAATACAGTATGAAAAGGAAAAATATACTCAGTGAAACATTCAGTTTGGATGTTTGTACAACCTGTGCTGGAAACAACATTGACATTTGTCTCAAAGGTCTAAGCCATTATCCATGTCCTGGTTTCAGCTAGGATAAAATAAATTTTCTTCTTAGTAGCTGGTACAGTGCTGTGGCTTGAATTTAGTATGATAATAATGCTGATAACACACTGTTGTTTTAGTCGATGCTCGACAGTGCTGACTCTTTTATACTACCCATGCTCTGCCAGCAGGCAGGTGTGCAAGAAACCAGGATGGAGCATATCCAGGACAGCTGATCCAAACTGGCCAAAGGGATATTCCATATCTCAGAGCACCATGCTCAGAGTACAAACTGGGGCAGTTACCCATGATGGGCCCAATCACTGCTGAGGGATGGACTGGGCATTGGTCAGCAGGTAGCGAGAAATTTCGTATCACTTATATTTCTTGGGTTGTATCTCTCTCTCTCTCTCTCTCTCCTTTTCATTACAACTACTAATATTTTCATTGCTATTATAATAAATGTTATCATTATTAATGTTTTTAGTTTTATTTTATTTTGCTTAGTTTCAATTCTTAAATTGTTCTTATCTCAACCTTCAAGGTTTAATTTTTTTCTTTCATTTTTTTTCCCTCCAGAGGGGCCAGGGGGAAAACGAGCAGCATGATGTGTGTTGGTTAGCTTCTGGCTGAGGTTTGACTACAAGAGTTGGTGAAGATTTGTGTTTATTTTTTTTTTTTCCTTATTCTGCAAAATATTTTTCAAATATTTAACAGGCTTTCAAATTAGCAGTATTCAAGGCACAGAAGCCTTTGTTGTGCCAAAGCAAAAAGTAGCAAAGTCCAAATCAAATTGCTCAGATTTCATGTCAGATTTGTAGTATGTTTCTCTTTGAAAGAGTAATGATTTCAGTAATTGTTTTAAACACTGTAGTGTCACTTAGATAAATTGAAATATTTTGAATAATCACCATATAGTACTTTATTTTAAGACTGGTCCTATTCCCAGTTCCTAGAACAGCAATGCCTCATTGACAGATTACTTTGGATTTGTCCACACTAGGAAGCTGAACCAAGAACCTGCAGCTGCTATGATTAAATATATACTTATTTGTTGTGATTTTCCAGTCCAACTCTTATCCCTTACTCACACATACTCTCCCTGTTTTGGTTATTATGGTGTAATTACCATACATTGGAAGCTAAAGAGAAATTCCATAAGAGGTTTCTGATGGAAAGGGATAAATGGATTTCCTTAAAATCTTCAGCGATTCTGTAGAAATCATTTATCTAGTTAACGTAAAGTCTAGGGTAGAACGTCTTTCCATGTTTGGCAGTACAAATTTCAAAGCAATATTCCAAGGTACCTGAAAGGGTTTCAGCAGAACAAAGTTTTGTTGAAAAAATTTTCTGGTTTTCCACATTGTCCAGGGCAAGGAAGACTAATAGCTCACAGAATCAATGATTGCAAGTCCATTCCCTTAAGTTCTCTCTAGATGACTTTAGAGAAAGGTTTTCATCAGGCAGACTGGCCTTGGAACTGCAAATTTTGAGGCCAAATTGCTATGGGGAGAAGAGGCATAAGCTTGATAATTCAGTGCCTCCAGCACACTTAGAACTTTGGCTGTTTCATCTCACCACATGCAACCATTCCTCATATACAACCAAACTCAGTCCTGGAAATAGCTCTTCACAGTTACCTAAGATTGCTTTCAAGTCAATGTTGCATTTTTTCGAGCCATAACATTCACTTTATCTCATTCAGGTTTAAACAAAACTGTGTCCATTCTTTTGCTTATTTAATAAAAGCAGTTTTTCCTTCTTTTCTTCCGAGTCTGGCTAAATTAACTGAAACGCCCTGCAAGGTTGTTGCTATCTCCAGACTGGATCAGAGAATGTAGGCATTGCACTACAATCTGCTTTAATCCCATTACAGCTGTGTCACTCCTAGGCCTTCATTGTGATTAGACAATTAGATACCAATGGCTTTCTAATGGATTTATTACAAGGCATTAGCTCATGAAAATTCTGCAGTGCTAGCTGCTTGCCTTTTCGTTATAATGAGAAATGAAACACTGTCATGGGAATCTGTTAATTTAATAGCTTCCATAACAATGTTAGGAGTGGTAGTGGAAGAAATTAAACATGATTTGCTGCTGAGGCTAACCTGCTCTGTGAGTTGGCCTTGTGGCTATTTGAAGCATTTTTAGCTATTACATAAGCAAAGGTGATTGACCAAAATTTAAAATAAATGTGTTTTTTTTTTTAATTTTCACTCAAGAAAAGTGAGTTGCTGAATGTTGTCACATTCAGAATTAGTTGGTAGTTTAGGAGCAATGGTGAAGGGGAGGTATTTTGTTATGGCCTCTGAAAATACTAGCTAGAGGTTAGCTTATCAGGAGGAGATGGGAACTGGTGGCATCTTACATTTGTGTGCAAGTCACTCCTATTTTGTCACAAATATGTGACAGACACTTGCAAAAGTAAGACCCAGGATGTTGTGAGCTTTCCTCAGCACTTTCAGTGGTTTGAGCTTAAATGTCTCACATCTTGTGTGTGAGACACTAGAGCACTCCAGCTCTTGAAACACCTTAAACAATCAACCAGGCAATTGATAAATTAACAGTAAAGTGTGTACCTTAAAAAAAGTCTTAATTATGATATTTATTGCCATACCATGTGCCAGGGAACAAATGGACTCAGAGTGGGTAGTGGGTAAAATCTTCCAAACATAGTAATGGCTATTTTTTTTTTCTTTTTTTTTTTTTTTTTTTTTTTTTTTTTTTTTTTTTTTTTTTTTTTTTTCTGAGACCGATGGGCAGATGTGCATCACCATAGAACCAGTACTCATTTTTCGCTCTTCTTGGCAGATGGAGAAAAGCCAAGGACTGAGTATGCCTCTAAGATTTTATTACCTACTATTTCCTTTTGCCTGATTCCTGTCAGGCAGCTGTGAGACTCCCTGGATGGCTGATATGTGTGAGCTTCAATGGCTGTGGTCGTGACCACAGACATTTTTTGCATAAAGGCTTTCATACTCTAATCCTGTCTCTTGGGTGTTCTTCACAGGCATTTAAAAGAAAAAGGATGATTTAATGTATATTAACATCTGAACCCAATTAGCTGAGCTAATGAGAAAAGTAAACAAACAAGATGTCCAAGAATTCATCCCTTCTCTGGATCTACAAACCTCTGAGAATTGATGAAACATTGAGATTTCCCCACGATTTAAAAGTAACTGGTAACTAGGCAGATTTTTTTAAAGTCAGGCATACTGACTCAAACCGTTGAATCTTCGTGCTATGTTTTGCAGATATAACTGTCCTGCTGTTTACTTTGTTACACGGATTTTGCCAGCATTCACTGCATTAAAAAATGGACTTCTCTGGCTCCCCTGGTCAGCTTCACAATTTACAATTTCAGGGAAAATGTACTGTTCCAAGAAGGAGCTAAAAATATTTTTTTCCTTCTCTTTTTTTTGAAGTCTTTTCATCTTCAGCATAAAAAGATCAGGTATACAACATCCCAACTCTTTGTTTTGATAACACAAAAATCCTGTAATATCAACAATTTCAGATTTAAAAATATGTAATGTATGTATACATATCTTAGTGTATAAACACAGTGTCTTAAAATTAATGTTAACATTTAATCTAAATGTCAAATGAAATGAAATAGGGTGATTCATTTGAAATGAAATGTTTTGGCATTATCAGACTGAAACAAGAAGGGTGAAATGATTAATTTTGACACTTTCGTGTGGAAAATTTCTTCAAAATTGAAATGTTCATGTAGAACAACTTGATTTCAACAAAACTGAATTTTTGGAGTTGACAATACTCCGCTGAAACATTTTTGAGCAGCTGTAGGTGGAGCTTGTCTGTATGTTTATCTCTGTTAGTAAACTTACCTTTCAGGCAGATGAAGGCTACCAGGCATATTAAATCCACCATTCACTTTGGAAACTGTTCATGAATTATGCAGCTTCATCTGAAGCCAGAGTCACACTGTGACATGACAGGGTCAGACCACAGCATGAAATATTTTGATATGTGTCCTCCACTAACAAGACTCCCACGCAGAACTAGCATAAACATCCCTCCACCTAGAATGATAGCAGTATTAGGAAATTTTCCTCCAGGAGGTATTTGGTCATCAAATGTGCCTGAGCAAACAATCCAAAAGGAGAATTTGGGAGCTATGGCATTTCCTAACAGCTTTATGGGAGCATTTATCTGATAAAACCAAACGTGAAAGACTTATGGATAGTGAATTATCACCAATTTAATTCCATAACATGGATGATCAATGGTGATGGTTTTTATTGTGGCACTTAGTTTGCATTGCAGTACAAAAGGATACCATTTTCAGAGTATAAACCCACCAAGATATGAAAGACATGGCAGGAATGACTTTATGTCTTAAGTCAGACAAGAATCACACTCTCTAGCTATGAAAGTAAACATGAAGTGTGTATGTGGATCAAACAAAGAAAGCTGTGCTCATGTTAAAGATGATAAATCCCAGCACCAGGAGCAGCAGGAGCCCAGATATGATTTGGCACCACGATCCATCACCCTGTGGCACAAGGGTGGCTGGTGGGATGCGACATGGACATGACTGGCCAAGGGGCAGTGCAGGGCATGATGCTGTGGTGTTGTTGTGGCCCTTGGTGGGTTCTGCAAGGCAGGGAAGATGCAATGTCTGGGAATAAAGGATGCTGGAGGGCTGCTGGGGACACAGGGTGCCTTTCAGAGAGGGTGTGGTGTGCATGGGTGCCCGTGTGTGTGACCAGTACCACCTGGGACAAGCTGAAGATGGGCTTCAGAAATTCAGAAGTATTTATTAATGGTTTACATGTCTAGCATTGTGGTTTATCTGCTGAATTACATTGATCCTGAATGAGCAGTGTACTGATTGCTTGTTAAGTACGTGCCATTAATAATTCAGAAAACTGCCTTGGTTTAAATTACATGAGCAGATTTTGCCTGTGACAGATATAAATTGGATAGTTTGAATCTAGGCAACAGCTTTGAGACACAGTTTAAAATTTCCTGTACTTTCATTTATCCTTAAAACCACCAATGATTGATACAACTCTTCAATTTTACTGTATTACTATGTGGCTGTATTATTGAACAGCTTATTCCTTGACCAAAGTTCAAGAGTTATGTTCTGGAGCTTATATGTATTGCTTCCATATCAAATAAAATCTTAAAACTGTGATTTCAAATACCATTTGGTTTATAATGGTTTCTGAGAGAAACTGAACTTTCCTTCTGATTAACAACAAATTTTAATATACTGTTATTTTTCCTGATTTTCCTTAGGATTTTTTAATTTTTATTCTGTAAATGTATTCTCTGCATTCTTTCTCCAAGGTTTCTTTCCATGCACCATTAAAATAAAATTTTAAAAAAAGACACAAGAAAAGGTAAAAAAGAAAGGAGGTCTTTTTTTTAATCTAAGCAATTTTTTTTAATAAAGGTAAGTCTTGATATCATGTTTCTTTTTCGGGGTTTTTTGTGTCTTGACAGGGATTATCAAAACTCTTGCAGTAAGATTTAATATTTGCACACTGCAGCTGACATGAAGTTCACGTGGATGGTATAAAACTCACAGATCTGTTTATTTTTTTTTTTTACTTTAATTTCTTGTTTTGAAGATGAAAAAAAACCCAAATGAAAGCAAGACAATATCAGTTTACAGTTTATGGCATTTTATGGTCAAATAAATGCCCTCTAGCTTTCCACACTATTCGCCAACAACTGTCAACATCAAAAATAATGTCATGATGAGGGTGAATCAAGTCCTATGAATAAATAATGAAAACTATTTTCATTTTAACTTCAGTATCACTATAGAACAGAGATGAAAACAAAAACAGCAAAACCCAGCAGTAATTTCTCTAAAGAGTAATAATAAAAATAAAAAATATTTGGATTCAGAAAGGTATAAAGCACATCGGGAAGTACCCAACATGACTTGTAAAAGATGAATAGATGGGAATTTAGAATTATTCTGTACACTAATGAAACAGTCAGTGATTATGGAACTCATTTGTGTTTTCACAGAGAGACACAAGTAAAATGCTATCTAGACTCAGTCGGCAATAGCACTTGCTCTTCTGTGAACATTTATAACAAACAGTATGAATCTTTATAATGGTGTAGGAAAAAGGAACTATGTGGGGTTGATAAACTGCAAGTTTAAAACATATCTGTGAAAGCTTCTGATGGATTTCCAAGTGCATTTTTCCAGGGACAGCAATGGAAATAAGAAGCTGCAGGTAGAAAAGACATAACTGTGGAAAAAATATTGACTGGAAATATTGTGGGTTTGTTTTTAATTTTTTTTTCATTTGTCTGAGCATAAGCCAAAACTGTATGGAATAACATTTAGTCCAATTTATGTATATAGAATGAAATTCCTGTAGGTTTGTAATAACATTCATTTCTGCTAACAGACAGTAAATAATTGCTTGGTGATTCAACTCCATAAGCAGTTTTATCAAGGTTGTTTAAGCCTTTCTTGTTAATTAACTTTCACAGTAATGAGTTTACTTTTCCAAAGTCCTTCAAAATGTTTCTGCTGATTTTGAGCCTCTACAGTGCAGATCTATCAGCCTACTAATCAGTAAAGTAAGATAAACCTTTTTTTGGAAAGCTGTGGAAATGAATATGAAATACAGAGTTCAGGTCTGTCTACAGCTGTTTCATATTTTTTCATATTCATTGAAATGTTGTTTTTCCAAAATAGAAGAGAAAGATATTTTTGCTGAGTCTGGAACTCCTCATAAAAATATAATAAGCACAACTGTGGATGATTTGGAAAGCTTTTCAGTTCCAAATCATGAAACAATTAGAAATATTTTGAAGCGATGCACCCTTCTGAGCTGCAACTAGTTTATATGAATGTTTCATATCGGAATATGTCTCTGAATTTGAAAACTGTCTTCCAGTCTATTATTTAAAATAAGAGTTTTATGAAATCTACCCCACCTCTTCTCATGGAAACCTCCTGATTTTGTTGAACTGGGTTAACATTATAGCAGTGCAGAATTTATTTACAGCAGTCATGATCATGTCATTCTGCAAGTGTATACACTTGCATACACTGCAAGTATATGGATCAACTGTCTTCCAGATTATATATTTATTATCAATGCCTTTCGGGATAAGGTATTAGTCCTCAGGATAACTTTTTTTGATTTAGCACAGGGATAAAAAGTCTGAGTGAGAGTTTAGGGCTTGAGTCTACATGCACAGATATGGGAGATTCAAATTAGAATGACAGCACATGGCTTTATTTGATGAAAAATTGGTGTGGGTTTATAGTAAGGAGGTGAAAGAGGGATAAATAAGGAGTATGAGGGCCTGATATGAGGAAGTAAAAGATTTTATTAAATGATGATACATACTTTTTGCTCTATGTTTTTTATTTTCTTGAAAAGTTAAACGTGTACAAATGTGTATTAAATCCCAGAAGTGTAACAGGTTTTCTCTTAATGATATTAGGATTTGATATTAGATACTAGAAGACTTAGTTTAAAATTGCTTTAGTGCAGATAAATACTTTTAAAGATAATTTACAAAGATGGAATAAAAAGACTTGATGAGGTACCTCTGGGAGTCCCAAATTCTATGTAAAAAGGGTTGGGTTCCAAATACGTAGGAACAACTCCAGCTGCTAGTAACAATGGTTAAAAAACCCCACTGTCACAGACAGTTATCCTTGCATTTAGTGAGAAAAGCAAATCTATGCCTTAGTGTATCTTTTCTGTGAAACTCTACCAATTTCTTAATAAAATCTTTGTATTATGTATTACTAGTAAGCTTGATTCCTTAAAAGACAAGTGTGTTAAACAAGAAAGGGAAAAAAAAAAGAACCGATTTAATGCAGGGCTAAAAGTCAATAACATCTTGTGATGACATCAGGTATGAAGGTATGGGAAACATTATGTAATATAACTTTGAGAATTGCTTAAACCTCAGGGATTTTTTGAAATGCTTATAAGTGGAAGAAGAAACTGATACCAATTAATGGGATAATAGTGCAAAACAATTTGCTTCTGGTTTGGTATTGGCAACATTGCACCGTTAAGAACCGAATAAATAACATCTAAAACACATACCAAGGATGAGATATGAACCTTCTGAAAAGAAGATAATGAATCTATGCTACTCTGATGCAGCAGCTTTTATTCAGCATATGTGCCACAACATGTTCTCACAGCAAATTGCATGTTTCTTTTAAGTAACTGAAAAATGTTGTTTAGTGCTTGAACACTGAAAAGATTCTAATATCTGCCATAGTAACCCTTAAAATGGCCTCCAGCTATTCTAATGGAAACTAAAGGCACACATGAAGGAGGCCCAAGAAAATCCCAAGCTTAGCAGTTCTATGAAATACAGGAGAATGCAACTAAGAATGCAGCCCTTTTATCCAAACCACAGTGAGAGCAGAAGGGAGAACAGAAGCAACCTAGAAAAACAGCCTGAAGGCAGTAAATAGAGAATATGTAAATCAATTTTAAAACAACACAGTCCATTTTTATTTATTTTACTTTAAAAAGCTATGTTAGACAATATTAGATAATAAGATAAAAGAAAAAGGCAGTTTGCTGAGCAGCAAGGTTTAGTGGGGTTATCTTGCACTTGGAAAGCTGCTCTATGTCTGATGTGTGAGATTTATTCTGGTCGCTGGCAGGGTTCAATACAATTATGGGAGTTTCTATAGACTTAAACCATTCTTGTTATTAAATTCTCATAATTGAATCAATTCTGGTCTGGGTTTAAATGAACTTAAAAAACCAAGCAGAATATTTATTGCAAACCTATTAAATGTTAAACATGTCACACTGGTTTTCTATGTTCATAGGAAATCATCAAACACAGTTCAGACAATGAGACTTCATTTACCAGCTACATTTGAACAATATTCTATTCTTCTGTATTTTAACCTGATACCCTATTAATAATAAACAGTGTTGATGAAAATAAAAAAAAAAATAAATTCCAAATTCTGTTTTGAATAAGGGCAGAGTCCTGATCAAGGAAGACCTTGATGCCATGGTATAGCTATGGCCTTCCATCATAATAAATTAAATGAGACCTACCTTCAAAGTCTTCAGCATCTGCTTAACAAACCCTTTGCTAATATTGGTCACTGTCACTTTGTCAAATTTGTAAACCTTCCTTCCTTCCTTCCTTCCTTCCTTCCTTCCTTCCTTCCTTCCTTCCTTCCTTCCCTCCCTCCCTCACTCCTCCCTCCCTCCCTCTCTCCCTCTGACTTTTTTATATATTTTCATATATTTTCTGATTGATGAACCTGTGCCATCAAGTGCCCTAATACCATAGAGATGTTTCCAAAGTGGCCAGCAGTCAGACTTGTTTTTTTTCTGACTGAAAAAGGTCTTTTCAAAGACAAACTGGGTAGCTGAAACATGCATGTCTCCATATTGCTAAAGTTTGGAGAAATCTTTCATGGATTAATCCATAGGAGATGACTAATATCTGGGACAGTGACTAATATTAAAGTTACTTCTTCCTCCTTCTTCTTCTTGTAATATTTGCACTACAATATCACTTTTTCTTTAATTTTTTCTCCTTTTCAACAGGCATTCTTCATCTTCTTAAATATTTATGCTAATAATCTCATAATGTACAATCACTTCAGTCTAGCAATTATCAAACTACAAAAATGTTGCTTTACAGCAAACTGTACAAGATGATGTAGAAATGATTAATATCTCTAGTATTGTTCATTTGTTACTATGGAAATACTGTTTCTCTATAGAGCTATTAGTAAACACTGTTATTAGTGATGCAGCCAGTGACAGAGAAAGCCTTGGCAAGCACAGTAGTAAAATTAAGATGTATATTGTTAGAGATCTGCAGTTTCAGCATAAATGCATAGAAATGTATTTATTTCCCTTGCCTTTCTACACTAAAAATACCCAGTTCAAGTGCAGCCTATTTGGACACAAACTTTACAAGTCAGCCATTGAAATACACTATAAAATATGCATTCTAACTCAAAACAGATCTTGGGAAAAAAATAAGAAACTTTACCATTTTTGTTATCCATGTAAGTAGAAGTGTATCTTCCTTACTAGATATAATTGATATAGATATACCAGAAATACCTGTAAGTTTGGTTTTGTTTTGTTACCAGAGTAAATATTCTTCGGCCTTCATGTGACGTAGAAAAAACCCTTCTGTATATGTCATCAGTATTTCTTTACCTTGCATATAATTACATGATTAGGAGGGAAAGAGAAATCTGGAACACTAAATAGTTCCTCCAAGGTTTCACTGTGAGCACATTTTTTAATTTCCGATGTCTGAACTTTCCATTCTTAGTGTTCAGAATGGCCAAATTATGTTTTCTTCTCTAGAAGCTGTTAGCGTCAGGGAAAAGATGGAAATATTTTCAGTGTGAAAATAATCTTTTGTTTTAAATTGCAATGTGTTTTATGACTTGGTACTTCCTTATTTGCACATATACATTCTGGGAGACCAGTGTTGAACCCATTCTTCCAGTGTCAGAGCAGAAGTGTTGTTAAATACCTATCTATAATATTTCCCCAGAACATGTCATGTTCACTGTCCATGAACATCATGAAAGCTACTCCATTGCTCTCTTTCAGTTCTCCTGTAGAACACTTTTGAGGAGATGACCCAAGCAAAACTCAGTGTGCTGGGTATTGGCAGGAATGACCGCTGCTGATCCTGGTCTTCTGAGCATCTCATGTTCTTTTCTGCACCACATGGCTTCTTGCTCTTGTTTCAAACAAGCCTGCAAAGCGCAGCCTTCTCAAGTACATGAAGAAACCTGGCTGGGATTAAACGGGGATCAGCACGGCCTACTTTACGCACATAAGTGTATCAGCTCACCAAACACTATTTGCTTTGTTTTTCTGATTTGTTTTACATTTTCTGGCTTAGAGAAGCAATAGCTTGTGACTGGCTCTATACACATCAATAACAATACTAATAATATATAGTGATAAATTCATATACATTTAGAAAGGGAAAGTTCCGTTTTCCTCTTTAATTACAAAAATACTATGATTCTAAATAATATGATTTCAATTTATAATCAAACATTTCCTTTATTAAGAATTAAAATAGAAGATAAATTATTTGAAGATAAAACTTAATTGCATCATGAGGTATTATGTATGTGGCTGGCCTTTCCCTCTGATCACAGGGAAAATAAACAGAAGTTTTGTAGGCTTTGGAAACAAGATTTGTATTCTATACTGCAATGGAGGTATCTTTGCAAAATACATTAATTTTTTTCTAATATTTCCAGAATTTAACTGAAAAGACTGAGAATACAGCATGAATGGAGTTCAGTGATCCTTCATCCAAATACCCACAGAAGATACACTGAAAAAGAAAACCTGTAATACTTGTCATGCAAACTTCATGAAGTTCAACAAAGTCACTTGCAAGGGCTTGTACCTGAGTCAGGACATTCGCCAGTATGAATACAGGTTGTGGGATGAATGGGTTGAGAGTAGCCCTCTGGAGAAAGACTTGGAGATACCAGTGGGAAAAAAAAATTTCATGACCTGGAAATGTGCACTGGCAGCCCAGAAAGCAATCCATACCCTTGGCTACACAAAAAGAAGTGAGGCCAGCAAGTCAAGGGGGGTGATCTTTTTCACTCTACTGAATTGTGAGACTTCACTCTCAGTTCTATGTCCAGCTCTGGAAGATGCGGAAGTGTTGGAACAGGTCCAGAGAAAAGCCACAAAAATATTGAGAGACCTAGAGCATTTCTACTTTGAAGAAAGGCTGAGAAAGTTGAGGTTGTTTGGCTGGGAGAACAGAAATCTCTTGTGAGAAAATACTGGAGCCTTTCAATATATAACAGAGAATTGTTAGAAACATGTACAGAGGCTTTTTGCCAGGGTCTGTAGTGACAGGACAAAGGACAATGGATTTCAACTAAAAAAGAGTACATTTAGAGTAGATATAAGGAGGAAATTCTTTACTGTAAGGTAGGTAAGGCACTAGAAAAGGTTGCCCAGAGAACCTGTGGATGCCCTATCCCTGAAAGAGTTCAAGGCCATGCTGAATGGGGTTTTGAGCAACCTGGTCTAGTGGGGAAGTGTCCCTGCTCTGACAAGGACAGGGAGTTGGAACTAGGTGATCTTTAAAGATCCTTTCCAATCAAAAGTGTTCTATGTTTCTATAATTTCTGGGGGCAGTTGAATGAGTAGGAGGATGGTGTTCTATAAAATTTGTTTGTATGAATGAACCATGGAAATACGGGGTTCTAATAGGTAGTCAAAATTATTTTTATGTGTATGATTTCAGGCATATGCTTTTAAGTGTGAGATAATAAAAAATGCTCACTTCTACACTGACCTGGAAGAGCTCCATAAAATCACTTAATGGTCTACATCACAGCTTCAAATGATTCAGTTCATTAGAATTAATGAGGGATGGTAGATCTGGAAAAGATTTCATATTGGATATGGTCACAGTCATTTGCTCTGTTCACTAAATAATTATGTTATCTCACTGGCACAAATCTTTCAATTTTAACATAAAATTTTAAGCTGCCTCTTTTAGAGTTTGTTTTGATAACCTTTGTTGGATGCAATATCCAAAATAGTTCACTCTGAGGAATAATATATAATTTAAAAAGGCATAAAAATATGCTGTTCCAGTTCCCAAATTACACAACTTTAAAATGTTATATAATGCATAAACAGCTTTGATGAATCCATTTAGTCGTTCTGATTGTATTATGATGTTGAGATTTCATAAACTTCAGGACTGCTGTAAAACTCAGGGAGACCAGTCAACTAACTTTTAAAAAAATTACTTAGCAAAATAAAAAAAAAGAACAAAAAATCCCAAAAAACAAAAAAACAAAACAAAAAACAACAACAACAAAACCAAAAAAACCACAACCAACCAACCAAACAAAAAAGTCTTCTTAGACCTAGTGTTATAATGGAATATCTTCATACAAGGTGCTTTTGTATAATCAACATTAATACAAGAAAAAACTATTTAGATTCTTGTGGGAACCTGAAACACATTTCATCTGGCTCTATCATTATGGAAATTTTGACCATTGGCTCTTAATTAGGTGTTCATTAGGTGTTGCATGATGAAAGTTCATGAATTTTACTTTATTTAAGCTGCTTTATAAGGAGCGACATATTGCACTGCAATAAACAGGGAAAAAATCAAGACCTTAGCACTTATGTTGCATATTTAACATGCAAAAATTACTTCCTTAGGTCTAAAGCAACCATGACTAGAGGTAGCAGCTGCCACTGTGTTCAGCTGAAGTAAAGTCTTTCTGAGAAAATGCACTACTGGTCTTATCAGCTAAATTATTGAAACTAATCTCATGGTTGATGAGACAGTGGCAGTTGTGACCAGCCGGGGGCACTAAGGCAAGAAGATTCAAAAGGGCAAGGATCTTTTGTAACAGTGCACTTTTCAACTCTGATAGCTAAGAAAGAGGGTGCTCAAATGATCATAGACGTTGCAGAAACTACAGAGCCATGTCTCATTTCACTAAAACCAAACAAAAATTCATCTTCTTACAAGACTGTCATTGTTCAATTAAGAGCCCATGTACAGTGCAAGGGAAACTTAGATGAGTTAAAATCCAAATTAGAACATAAAAATTAGCTATTAAAAAAAAAAAAAAAAAAATCCTGCCAGCCTAAAAGAAACCTTGAGGATGGTGATTTCAATGTGTTAGACTGAATATAGGTTACAAGTATTATCCACCCTGAGATTATTGGTCTCTGACCTTATCCTGGGGCTAGCTGTGATGCCTGGCTGGATATTAGCATATATAATGAGAAAATACATCATATCATTGACTTAATCAAAATATGATAATTAATCATTGCTGTATCTGCCTTTGGGAATGAAATTTTTCTAAATGTTAATTAGCCTACAAAAGTAACCAGTGAGCTTTTTAATCTCCTTTACCTCTTTATTAGCCTATGAGCTAAGTACCTCAAGAGAGCCTCAACTTCTGCCTACTCATTTTGACTCCTTGTATTTTGCCCAAGTATCAGACAATTGGGTCTCAAAAAGTATGGAGTACAGTGCTCTGTGAAGCACTGAAAAATGAAAAAAAAAAAATTGAAGACTCCAGAACCAGAATTGATATTCTGCCTGCTAAGTATGTTAAAACTATATGATTTGTGTTTTAATTCAGTTTACGACTCTGATGAAATTATTCATTTAATGTTTACAAATCTGATAAATTCTTGCAACTAATTTTTCACTGTTGAAATAACTGTAATAAGCATTATTTATATCACTCAGTTTGCTTCAGATCAGATTTGCTATCATGAAGCAGTAAAAACTAACTAACCAAACACAGAAGCAAACAAAAATCCCTCAAAAAACAATCCCAAAAAAAGACAGGAAATGGGAGCTGGCTCAGTTGGGATTCGTTGAAGTTCAAGCTGTGAATTAATTTGACAAATCAGGGACAAGAGAGATAAAAAATAAAGAGAGGTTGTTATTGAGAAATAAAATTGGGATTTTTCTAAATATTTTTTCAAGGCCAATGAAAAATTCTGTCCATAAAAAGAAATTTCAGAAGGTAGCTCTAAAAAAATATCAGACCACATTTGTAGTTTCAGTCATTAAGGTAAGTAGGCTCTCAGTTCTTTTTTTTTTTTAGAACAGCTTTCAAGAGATTCATAAAAGCAGAACTAAGACTCATGTTTTAGACAGACAGGGTTTGCAAATATCTTTAAGCTGTACAGATCCAAACATAAATCTTGTTTTGATTCTTTCAAATCTCCAGGTTCTTGAGGTGCAGATTCCAGTAATTTCTTTCCAAGCTGCAAAATTCATCTTCTCTATATCCCCAAATCTCCAGGACTGGCTGTGTGACAAAAAGTTTCAGAAGCTCTCTCACCCTGTCATATTCAAGATCAGTCATTTCACACTGCAAGCAGGCCCTTTTTAAACACAGAACTAAAAGCGTTATAAACACTTGCTTTTGCTAGAATCCCTTTTGGACTGTGTGATAGGACCAGGAAATGTGTGTAGTGTGAGATGATTTTTTTTTTTTGAGATACAGTTGTCATTTAGAAAAATGTAAAAACTAAATATAAATAAAAACACAACTCCTCTTTCATATACATAGTGTATATATTTATGCACACATCTAGAGATATAGATAGATAGATAGATAGATAGATAGATAGACAGACAGATAGATATATTAATTTTTCTGTGCAATGCCTGTGTATGTTTCATAAATTAAGCCCCTAAAGGAACGAAAGAGATATTGCAAAGCTATGCAATGGGTAAAATTTCTCTGGAAATATACTATGAATTACGGTGAATTCTCTCAGTATTCATGGTGTTGCAATATGTAATCCCTTAGGAATTCTGTTGTAATTTAGCATTAATTAATTTCTACCTACAACAAAGCATTCCTTAAACTTCAAAAATGTTGTGCTTATTGCCTTGTTTGCTAACATGTCTGATTTTTTTTCCAGCGTCTTTCTCCTTTTACCTCTAGTAGTCAGAAGGTTGTTCTATGTATTTTTAGACATCAATACACAGAACTAAGATCTCTCTAGTACCACTCAGACCCAAAGTAATTTGAATGCATTATTTATCCCCTGAGTAATTTGCCACAACTAATCCTCACAAGCAGGTCTAATGCTGGATCCTCTGGGATTCTCCTCATTTCTGATTAATATGAACTGTGAATGCACGTCCTGAAAAAATACACCAGTGGGGTACTGGTATTAGGCCTCTTCAGTGCTGAAACCCAGGATTTTTGTTCTCCAGTACCAAGGGAGCTGTGTCAGGTTTGTGAAACACATGAAGCCCTGTGACACAGCTGGGGGAATTCTCCCACCCTGGCCTCCCAAGAGGGAAGCAGAAGAGTTATGAAAGGTTTTGAACATAGACTACACATAGCGACCCCCATCTGGCACTCTTTGATTTGGTGTAACTGGAGCTCACTCCCTGCAGAGGTGTGAATTAGCAAGGTAAATCTATGATGTGATGATGTTTCTTTCTCACTTTACCACTCAGCTGATCACACCATTGAACCTAACAGGGTGGCTACATCCTTTTCAGACAGTGTTTAAAATATTCCAGAGTTCAGAAAGGTTTTATTGTCTCTTGAAAGTAACAGTAGGATTGCAACTACCATATTATAAACCCAAATAACTCAGTATTTTGGGATTCAGGAGATTGTCTTTGTTGAAGCGTTTTCTTTTTTTCCTCTCTCTTTCAGATGAAATGTATTTGAACTGTCACATTTTTCAGTCACATGAATGAGAAGAAAGAATTACACAGAGCTTTGCTCTTCTGACAGTACTCTTAAAACCTCCTTTATACTTCTTAAATACTGTTATCAATGCTTCTTAAAAGAAACATCTTTCAGTTAGAAGGCTTAAAAACAACACATATTTTTTATAACAACAGCCACTGATATTTTAGCAAAGAAATCCAAAGTGTTTATAGCACGCCAGAGAACAATAAACTATCAGGTCAAAGAAACAGTAAAAAATATAAACAAAATGTATTGTATTAAAATTATTAAATGTCAATTTTAAAACGAACTAGAGGACATTTCCAGACATTTTCCAAGCTACATCCACTGTCAGTTTGGTGGGACAATAACAAGGTAACAATTTCAATAAGATTTTAATGCAAGTCTTTAATGGAGACCCTATTATGGTACCATTTAAAATGTGCACTAGTGATGGCAAGATGATTTCAATATCACTCTAAAGGGATTCCATTAAGAAGCCATTACAATATGAAGCTGCAAAAGCAAAATACTTTCACGAGAAATCCATAGAGAGAGTGGGATGGTTCCATTACTGGTTCCAAAGTGATATGATGGCACTCCAAGGATCTCGCTACAAGCCTATAGGGACCACACCAGCATGTAAAATGATAATATGCATGATAAGCTTCTTTGCAGATAGACTTGTATTTCCATTTTAAAATAGCATTTTGTTCTGAGATGGCAATGAGAAAAGTCATCGTTAGAATCATGCCTTTTCTCTTCCTTGCATTCCAAGAAAATTTCATTTGTCTTAACAAGCAAAGACATTCAGTCTTCCTTCCTTTTTAACTCTAACATGACTACCTGTCATGTTTAAGAGAGGAAGTGAGCTTAGTTCTATTTCTTTTAGGTCATGTTTGTTTACCAGAAATGTATCATTTACTTCAGCAGTCACCTACTGATGTCAACATAAGAATAACCTGAGGTCTGTGCTATCATGCAGTAGTCCCTTCAACTGACCCCACTAACAGGTACTGGTAAAACTGTAGGATATGAACTTAGCTGGAAAATGTCCTAAACCTATAGAGAAAGTTCTGAATTGAAATAGTTAAGTTTTGTTATCTCTCTTCATTTGTAAGGCTAAATTCTCTCATAATTTCTTATGAAAAGTCCATGTTAGAATTGCTGGGGAAGGTGTTGATAGAACTTTTCATCAAGGGTGAAAAGTTCTATAGAAGTATGCCAAACTTGCCAAAAGACATAATAAGTGTCCTTTTGTGACATATTAAGAATGACATAGTTTACAAGCTTCTTCTGGAAAATTTTCTGAAACTTCCCCCCTCCCTCTTCCCCCTCTGCTAAATTATGAAATTGCAATCAAACCTGAGGCAGGTGTGAGAGGTTGGAGGGCTTACATGTATGTGTATGATGTGTGAGTTTTATTAGTTTGGTTTAATTTTCCTAAGGTAAGGAATCTGAATGGACATTCCTTTCCAGAATCTTGGAAAAGTTTTGTTCAAATTTAGCATGAAGCTTTATTTCTAGAATGCTGAAATCTTCTATGAAAGTGAATTACTATTTTTGCCTCAGCTCTGTATCATAAATAGAAAGTTTCACTTGTAAAGCAGCATTCATCTTCAAAACCCTTTGTGGATATTAAAGTTTATAAATCTAAATAATTAAGTATTTCAAATACAGTGCATTTTTGGATAAGTTCTTGCCATGCAGAAGTCCAGATTTTTAAGAAACCCTTGTTCTCTTCTACAATGCAAATACAAGCAAATTTATTGCACATGCACCAGAAAGACACATTTTCAAAAATCACAGAACACACTGGGGTAAATTAAACTACATGTCCTATTCCTGCTAATGCTCTTTGTCTGACATCTTACTAATTAATATGTTCAGCTCAACAGATCAAGGGCTTTTAGTTAAAGGATCTGTTACCACAGCATATTCCTCCCTTTCCTGGTTTTAACTAGCTGGCTTCCTCAGATCCTGTGGGGCTCTAGTCAAGTCTGAAATGTGCTATTTATCTTCTTTTTTTTTTTTTTTTTTTTTGCTATTCTGTTATTGTATTTCCTAATTTTAAAACTGAATTGATGACTTCTATTTCACAGCAGGTTACTAGTTTTAAAGTTGTAGAGTTGTAGAGTTGTAATAGTTTTAAAGTTGTAAGTTTCAGTAATATAGAAGGCATGTTAGAAGACAGCAAAATAAAGTTATTAGTGCCCAGACAAGAGGAAGAACTAAATATGAAATCCTCCTTTTTTTAATACTGTTGTATCCAATGACTTCTTGCAGCACTGATACTGCCTACAAGAGTGAAAGAATCTTGACTCAAAATTCAAAATATTTATGTTAAAGTATCATGAACTCACATCTTTGCTGTAATTCCAGCTTGTATATTGTATCCAAAGAATTTAGAGGAATCTTGGCTAGAGTATTTCTATACTGCAACCAACATAGTAGTGTAGGTGTATAAAGCAGAAGTTGTTAACAGACCTGAATGTATTTAGAAAAGGAAGGTCAACTACAAGATGGTGTGAACTGCTTTTTGAAAAGAAAGTTTATCCAGTCTGGAAACTTTCAAAATCACCTAATCCTTAACCAAGAATATGAAGAATCAGAGAGCACTGGGCTACACTGCATTCTTTTTATGATTTCTAACCTTGTAAGAGTTCAGACAGGCATACCAAACTTCAGGCTAGCTTTGTTTCTTTTTCCTTCTAAGGGGCCTTAATATCATTTCAACATCATTTTTCTCAATAGAATAAATTGAAGTAATTCTCATCCCAGCTCTTCCATCTATTTTTGTGTTGTACATTTGGAATCTGTTTAGCAATCATTTCTTGGCTGTTTACAATCCTTTCAAATGCTTGAAAGAGCTAATACTGCATGTTTGTTTTATACACCACGTGGAACAGGCATGGAATTAAAGCACTGGTCGAGCTTCAATGCTGGCATTCCCAGCTAGCCTGACTGCAGCCCCCATGTCAGCAGAGCTCACAGCATCAAAAACAAGAGCAGAGCAGCCTCTAATGCAGCCGTGTGTTCTGTTGTTTCCACAATTGCAGTCCCTGCAGCCCACAGAGCTCGTGATGCTGTCCAAAAGATAGCAATTTGTCTGTGATTTGAAAATGGGGTTTTTGACATGATGTACTTATTTGACACTATAATACAATAATAGAGGAGAGGTAACATGGCTATTGCAAAATAAACTATCATTGGAAACAGTATCTTGTCAACAATTAAAGCATGGATACTGAAAACAGGAGAATTCTGACTGACAAAATGATTGTATGCATAGAACTTGACAAGATGCATTTTAAGGGAGCAGTCACTTCCTTTCCAAGATTTCTTGAGATTCAAAATAAAGTGCTCTTCAAAAAAACTTGACTCACCTGGCTCTTTTGTGAACACTGTAGACACAAAGAGTTTTAAGGTGTCTGTGTTTATGTCCTTATTGTATTTTTACTGCATGCTGCACAAAAACAAGTGATGCTATTTTCACTGTGTGAGATCTGGGAGAGAAGCAGCCAACTTGTATCTATAACAGGCAGCAGCAATAACCATCACTACAGGCAAACTCTGGCAGATATTTTTGCTGTCAGCATTGTTTCTTAAAATAAAATCCTTTATTGTTAAAAACAATCTTTACCCTCATGCCACTTTGATATCTCTGCTTTCCTTGCTGTCTTGGTTAAGGCCACTGGGAGTGTGACTTAAGGAGTTCCAAATTTTATATGGGTCCCTTGTGGAGGTACAACCAGAGTTCATATAGCTCTGATTCTTTCAATCTTCATTTTTCTCAAGGGGAGTATAAATAGAAACCTGTTTGGCCACCTCTATAGATTTTTGAGTTTCTGTGCTTTTTCTCAATCCAAAATTGATAAAGATAGTTGCACTGGCAAAAAAATAAAGCATGCAATTTTAACTCGGAAAACACAGAACATAATCTTTAAGCACTGTATCTTCTGACATTACCTAATATTATTCACAGAACAGCTGACAACATTTTGTTTTAGCTAAAACTAAGGAAAACTAAGGAAATAGTTGTCTAACTTTAAAAAGATAAGCACTGGAGTAACTGAGAAAGGAGGAGGAGGAGGACTAGATGGAAACAGTGTGACAGTAAATTGTCTCTTTTGCTGTTGCCATTGCTATACAAAAATTACAACCAGTGGTGCACTGCATTATCTCTGTCTTCCACTGCATCCTCTGACATGATCCAGAGCTCTTTTATGATAAGCACTGCATATCAGTGTTTAGAAGTTGCTAATAATCTTGTGTGGGGGAAAAGGAACATATCCTAAGAAGGATCTAGGACTCTAATAAGGTCTGAACAGTCTGACCAAATTGCCTACCATTTATTATTAGTGTACTTACCATGATACTAACTCTTATAGCTAATAATACACTCAAGATTTCTAGGCACAAGTATCTATCATCTAATTATTTTCTCCAGTGTAAGTTCACTTTCAAATGTGTCTCTAGATCTCAAGGTCAGCAGTTTCAAGGAGAAGTAGGCTTTGACCTACAGCAAGTTATCAACATCCCAAGTTGTTTGTTGGGATGAGAAATATGGCAGGGATTTCTTCTGCCTCATGGCAGGGTCCATGTATGGTCACTGCTTTACAGGGCTGTGCTTTATTGATCAGTATCTGACCACTGTGCTTTGGGCTTACAGGTTGGGGACCCTGGTATCCTCCAGCATCTTTGTATTCCTTCATTGTGTTCTGTTCTAGGTTCATAAATATCTTGCTCCCCACTGACCTGTTATTCCTATCCAGTAACTTACTTTTAAGGTATTAAAACACACAACTGTCCAAAGTTAAAAAATGTGCAGGCTGTAGTATCTTACCACTGCATAGCTATTGTCAAAAGAAAGATAGAAAGGTAGAAAAGGGTTCAGCTCCAGAGAAGACAAACAAGTCCTGACACCCTGCTACAGTAGTAAAAGCCTATGACCTTTTGCTAGCAATTAGAAAACTATATTTACTGGATTTACCCTGGCACGTCCTAATGAAGTTCAGCATGAACTTCCACTGGTCGGTATGATTCATCTTGAGAAAATTTACTATAGTTCCTAGGAAAGATAGATCACAGATTTGAGAAGCTGTATCTGAAGATTGCAAGGGAATTAAAATACAGATAAAAAGTGAACAGCAAATTTCAAAAGTCAGGGTAGTGTGGTATGTTTCTGTCTGTTGATGATAAGGACACTTCTCTTGACACCTACATAAAGAGGATCACATTCACTGTTGATATGACTCCAGAAATATTAGTAAAATCATAAAAGGAATTTATTTGGCTTAAAGACTTGTGTCACAGAGATAACTTGGTATGTGTCAGTCCTAAAATTCCACCACTCACAGACACGTGATAAACTTTTGATTCTGTTATCATTAACATGACAATTGTACTTCCTCTGTGTCACGGCTTTTGAATTCTTTTGCTGCGAGTATTCAAAGTCTAATACTTCTTTCCTTGTGGGAAAAGGAACATAATTTCTACATGTTAAAATTTAGCTACCCCACAGAGATAAAAAAAAAGGGAAAAAAGTACTTCACAATATTTACAGATCTTCCAGATTAATCATCTACAGTAATATAGAAGCCCATATGGGACTGCAAAAGATGTACACATTTCTCCACTCAACTTTCTCTTCTCCTTTTCTCCACTTCATGGAAACATAAGCAACATCTCCTCCAAAAAATAAACTCCAAATGCAAACTGACCTAATAAGATTTTTTTTTTCTCCTTTCTTGGGAAATGTCAAACTGCTGAGTGTCTAGTGGCATCAAAAATTTCATGCAAGATATCTTGAAACCATTTTAAAAGCCTACCTAATTACAGAATTGTTTCTAATATAGCTCTAGAAACTAAGATTAACATTTAAAAAATTAAAGTAATCATTTAAAAAATGGATAAATGCCAGAGAGATGGCAATGATATTTTAAAGGAATATTGTATTTTCATTTACTAGTATTGTTGGAAGAGAAAAGAATACTAGTCTGTATTACAGAACTAAATGTCAGAAAGTCATCAATCAGTTGCAGAGAAATGACTCATTTTTGTGGTCTCCTTAATCCTTAGCTATTTGGACAGTGGAACAAAGACTTCAAAAGGAACAGAAGAAAAGTATTTCCAGTAATTTGGCACAATGAGTGACTGATTCATTGGTCTGGACTGACTTTCCTGTGGCTCAAGGAATTTTCCTGATAACATTTTCTCTGAACACAGGTCTATGTGTGTGTTTCTGTCTGCTGTGCTCCAGTTCACAGGGGACGGTCCTTTCATGTTAAAGGTGCCATTCAGATGATTTTGCTACATTTTATGAAGGTGCCAGAGAGTCTGGGGAGTGTCTGTGTGGCAAAATAACAGAATCCCTTGTAAGCTGTTTTACATTACATCTTTCTTTTTTTCCTTTTTTCTTTTTTTTTCCTCTTTTTCTTCCTGATGTCCTCACAGAAACAGAGAGAATGGCTTGAGAAAAACAAGGAGAATGCCTTGACTGTTTTTTATGAAAAGGCCAATTGTAATCTCATGGCAGATAACTAGTTTGTAATATGCATTTTTTTCTTATCTTTAAAATATTATTACATATAACAAAGTATTTAATGAACATTTATCGTTTTCTCCCAATAGTGTATGCTGTGGTTCAGAGCAGGATATTGTTCAACACTGAAGCCTGTCACATGTCATAGTATATGTGTCTAAAATATTTCTTGCTATGGCAAGAATTTACCAAAAGTATATGGATAGAAAATTAGCAAATTGGTTGAAAAATAAAGTTAGAAAATTACAGAATAAAATCCGCTGGTCAAATTGAAATTATCATCCTTTACATACATGCAATTTTTAAATACATTATAAATGTATTTAAAATGTATAAATGTATAAATAAATGTATAAATAAATACAAATATGTAAATACAGCACAAACCAGCATTTTTTTCCACACACACTGAACCTCTAAATTTTCAGGATTTGATCATCAGTGCAAATCAGATCAGCAGCATTGACCTCCAAGTTTAATAGCATTTTGAATATATCCTAATATCTCTTCTGCTAACTAAGATGGTTTGAGTACAACATCAGGTGGATTATACCTACATGAACTGGAAGAAACTATGTGTTGAAGTGAAATAGCCACCTGATCCTTGAGATCATTGCAGATGTGTTTCCTAAATACTTTTTTGTTGTTGTTTTTCAGTCATAATAGTTGCAGGATTGGGTCTGTTGCATTTAATAAAATGCTGCCTTTTCAGCAGCGGTAATACAGAGTATTTGTTTTTTATCTACATGGTAAGAAATGATCCTTCTACACAGCCCCACTGCTTCCATACGAAGGTAGCAGCCCACCTGGATGTCACTACTTACAGACAATTTAAGATTTTCATCGTGGCATAATCAGGCATTAAACAACATGAACTGCTTAAACTGTCTGGCAGACAAAAGTTGTTCCCTTCTCATTCCCTATACAAGTACAAATATAGAGTTCTTTCCTTAACATTAACTTGCAGATTAGGTTTTGGTTCTTGAAAGTGAGAGAAAAAAGGTGATTTTCTTGCTCTGCGGTAAAAAAAA
>VXBR01010894.1:749692-807698 GCA_013400215.1 Cisticola juncidis | reverse complement strand
TTTTTTTTTTTTTTTTCTTGTCTATCCCAACCTTTAAAACACTTAAAAGAAGGGATCCTCTTCACCTTTCTCTTCCCCTTCAAGGATCACTGAATGAGCTTCCAGGTAAAAATCATTTTGTTTCACAAGCTGAAACTTTTTTGGCTCTATGTTAGCTCAAATTATGTCTTGAAAACATGATTTATTTTTGTACTTATAGAGGTTATATTTATAAATTATTATTTATTTTAATATTTTTTCATGCTTGATATCATTACTAGATTCCTTATGTAAAACTACATGTTTATTAAACTGTCGCTCAAATTCTAAGGGATGTTTTGTACATTTTCTTGTATTCAAACATGACAGAAAATAAAATAACTTGCAAAGTTTACTGTAAAGTCTTCCAAATTCATAGCAAGACATTTTCAAGCTACCTAAAAAATATAAAGAGCAAATATGAAAATGCTCTAGATTGCCAACTCACACACACAAGTTTCAGATACACACCTGTTCACTAAAAGTTAAGATATTTATAAGTAAAGATAAGAATTAAAGCACACAAGTAAACTAAGCAAATAACCTACTTATTTTTTTCATAATGTGTAGCCAGAACATGGAAGGTTCTTATTCAAATGAGTCTCTGAATGTTATTGTACTTTGTTATTTAAGACTTAAAATATCTGTGTTTTCCCCCTAAATATAGACAATAACATAGTAGTAATAGATGCTAAACTTCAAAAGTACTTAACAAGATTATTACAGGATACAACTTTGAAATGACCAACATGGTAAGGTAAACAACAAAAAGAACAAAAATGTTTTAACATAATCCTATAACATTGGGGTCTTTTGTTTGTCTTTCTTTCTTTCACAGTTGCTTCTCTGTGAGAATATATAAATTCCCTTCTCAAGGGTATATGACTTGCTAGGTTAAAGACTCCTAAGCAAGTAATTCTAGGTCAGGAAAGGCTATTATCTACTTTATGACAGTAGCTGATAGCATTCCTCAAGCAAGAAATATAAAACAGACAGTAATGCTTACCCGTCTTTCAGCACTGGGGCTTACAAGCTTCTCAAGATATGGATATTATCTTTTTGTTTAAAACTTTAAACAGTTTCTACTTCATTACCATGTTTAATTGCTTTTTGTATCTATTTATAATTTGACATTAACTACTTCCTTTGGCTACAAGTCCCTTCCACAATCTGATTGCAGTGTGGAACAAGTATTTGTTTTTGTTTTAAAGTTCTACATAGTAATTTCGTTGCTTTAATTTTAGTGCTTTCATTATCACAAATATTACATAATCACTCCTTTTCTGCACACCTTATATGTAGTTGATTTCTCTTCACATTAAAAGTTTTCTTTCTGTTTCTTTTCAAAGGTGAGGTCTGGTTTTTTTACTCATGAAAAATGCAACTATTCCCTCCATAACTTTTTTGAGTGGTGGGATCCACTCAGCAGTCAAGATACAACGTAGATTTATGCAGTTTTATAATGATGCATATACTGTTAAATTCTGTATTCTTTTTGAATAATTCCTTCATTTTGTCTGTTTTGGGGGCTAATGTTCATAATGATTCTCACATCTCTTTCCTATTTAAATTGGGTATTTTAAAGCATATCCCTCAGTACATATGTTTAGGACTGTTTTTCATCTTGTGTGTAAGTTTGAAGTTATCATTCCTGAATATCATGTACTACTTTGTCACTTAATCTCTTGATACCATGATAGTGTCTGTAGCTCTTTAGAGCCAGTTGGTTTTATTGTCCTCAGGAATTTTGAATCACCAGGAAACTTTGTCATATTACTAATAACCCCCTTCTACATATTATTTTTCAATATGATGGACAGCAAAAGTCCAAGCAAAAGTCACTGTGAGATGTTTCTGAAAAGTGATCATTTATTTACATTATTTCTTTCCAAGTGCTTTATCTTTTAATCCCCAAGTTCTTACTAACCCTTACTGTGTGATTTTGCCCAGTTTTCCACTGTTAACATATGAAGTAACTTTTAGATACCTGCATAAAATTTTATTGTGTGAAAATTGAGAGATGATAATACTCTATGACAATGGGGAATTAGTAATGGTTTTGCCTACTTAAAATATAAATATGTCTAAAAAACCACAGTAAGTACACAGTCTTTTTTTCTTTGCCTATGGGGTTTGATGAAGTGCCGCAGTCCTGAGTGTCTGTCACCTTGAGAATACTCTAGCCAGAAGAACACACTCTCTTCTTTACAAGGTAAAAGTTGAATTTTCACTATTTTTGTTGTTATTTGCTCTTATGTTTGTTTTGTTGTGCTTTCTTTTTCTGCCCTTTAAAATTTTCTGTGATCTGGAATTGACCCATTTACAGAAACTGAAATTCTTGCAGAACTCAGAGGATGAAGGAATAATTTTTCTGAACTTAGATATTGCATAGCAATACTACTGGCAGAAGTCACACAGGATTGCCTCTACTTTTCCTTGAATGTTGAAAAATAACAATACATGGTCCTTGTTATAGAGCAATCTTGTTTAATCTTCAATACAGCACACGTGGTCTTATTCCTTCACACTGCATTCTGTGCATTACTTATTCCTTACCCCGTGTGTTTATCTGCATTCTAATTTGTGTTTAATAAGAAAGATTCTTCCATTTCCCCAAAAGGCACTTAATTGAAGAGAAGGTGACCAGCAGGTGGTTTGCATAAAATTTCATTAGCCTCTTAGATTGTTTTTGACACCTTTATGAAAGAATGCTTCATTACCATGCAAATGGTCATTGGCCCTGCTACCAAGCTAATCACCATATAGCATAACATGCATATCACAGTGTTATATCCTATATGATTTATATGATTGCTTCAGCTAATTTCAGAGTTATAATGGCCTGCTTAAATAACTGTAGATTGTCAAATATCTCATATAAGTCATATCCAGTTTTCATATTAAGAGTACCCAGTACAATCCAGATAAGAGGAGACCCAAAGAAAATGTATTTGTTTGATACTCTTATAGTTCCTATAAAAAAGGGATGATTTCTTTCCAGCTTTGAGAAACTCAGTACAAGAACAAGTATTAACTTTCATTTCTTTGGTTATCTCTCATGAGTGTGAACAAATGAAGGTCTATTATGCATACAACTTTGTAGTCAAATAATCTATACAATTTCCAAGAATTAAAATTTTGAAAATATTTGAAAATCAATTTTAAAAAATATACATTATTTTGTTTGGTATTAAGTGGGTTTTTTTTCATATTCTGACTTCTTTAAATATCAGATTCTTTGTCCTCATTTTTGCTATAATTTCTAACTTGTACAGTAAGCAATAGAAAATTTCAAGTCAATATCCATATTTTTTTTCTTTTCACTGGATGCATAATTTACATCTTCTCGTGTAATATTCTAATTTTTCTGAATGCTACTCTGAACATAGCTTTTGAACATGGATTCAGTTAATTTCAAGTAATACAAGATACATATACAAGGAAATGCTGCAAAAATGTGTGATTTTTTACTAAAAACTTTCCTCTTGGTAGAATTTATTTAGATAAATTATTCGAAGGTAGAGATTGGAAGGTTTTTTTAATAAGTGGCATCCACTTACAGCAAAGCGTGGGGATGTGCATGTTTTTTGTTTCTTTTTCTTTTTGTAAGTAATTAAAATGGAGCTTGGACCTGCAGATATCCCATATTAAGTCCATTGAAGGTTTCAATCCTACTTAGCAAGTGCTGAAGTATTGATGCCTGGAAACTGACACAGAAGCTGCATGTAGGCAAAGAAAGCCTCTAGGATATCATGATTGTTACCCTTTTCCTTTCCAGGTTTATAGGTGTACATTTACTCAAACACATTTACTCTTCTTTGAAAAGAGGACTCTTTTTGCAAATTCACAACTATGCATATCCTGGCCCTGTCAGCCCAGCAGGGTTTTAAGTGAGAGTAGCAGACTATTAGCATGAAACTAATTGAAAAGTTTCAGTGTTAGCAGTCTTTAAAGGCAGTGTTAGCAAGCCTTTAAGTGCCTATTAAATTAGCTAGTTGAAAATATTGTTGTCATAACAATGGTAGCTGCAACTACTCCTACTACAAACAATTTCTGACTTTAACAAGCAATGTAGCTTCTTCTGAAACTCATATGTTGTTATGATAAAAAATGGAATTATGTGACTTATTTTGACATATTAATTACTCAATTACTGGGATAAATCTTGCTGTAGATCGTGGAAAAGAAGTCTCAAACCCAAGATGTAGGCTTCTGAATTTTTTGACAGCTTAAAAAAATACATCAAATCTCAAGCCTTTTTAAAATTAATTTTAAATATTTATGTCTTTGAGTTGTTTACTTACTGTAATAGTGAAGACTAGTTAGACAATATGGAAAAGTGTAATTAATATAAATCTCAGTAATAAAAATACGACCTGATCTATATGAACTTCATATTTTTTAATCCATTATTTATAAATAGACACTCTTTTTATAATCAGAAACATTCTATTTTTCTTTTACATATTTTTTTTGTGAAGAATCACAGCATTGGAATATGGTTAAAACAGAATGACAGTTTCAAAATTCCCCAGTGGGCATCATAAAGCTCCAGTTACTGACCTTCCTCTACTTTATTAAGAAAGAATATAATTTAAAGCATTTCTGCTGACCCAGTGGGTAATACAGAATACGAAGAATGAAGTGATTTTTTTCTCATAGGTAATTTCAAATTTCTATACCTCACAGGCAAATCTATAAATTCCATGAAAATATAACTGGGCATTGTCAGACTCAGTTTCTCATTCTGATTTTTTCATCTTTTGGATAGGACCAAAATGTGGTGCAGTTCTGTGTGAGTCTTTGTGAAAGATATTGACATATTTCAAATACTCTGGTATTCTACTATTGGTCTGTGTTATGTGTAATAACATAATATGTGAACTATATGACCATGTTAAATGCATGGTATAATTTGTACAATGCAATTGTACAATGTGTGGAAAAAGAACCCCCGTGTGAAACAATGGATCTGTACCACAAACTAACTGCAGAGGATAAAAAGCTGACTGGAGCACTTGTATAGTAATTCAAATGACAGCTGGAAGTCTAAAATCATGCTTCTGTTGTAAGTGCCAGTAGATCCTGGTAGTAGCCACAGCATGGTGGTTAACTATTAAATCAATGAAAGCAATATTGCTCCCTCCCAATCTGTTTCTCCAGCGTCAATTTTCTGACCTCAGTCTTGCCTTTGTTGAGCCTCAGGAAACCTATTCACCTTAGAGAACCTACCTTACATAACTTCTGCTTGCACACCACAGCCCAAACCAAACACAACACACAACCCTCATCTGGTGCTTTTCACCAGAAAAGGCTGCAGTGACATCTGTTTCTCCAGCTTCTGCTTTGGTTTTCTCTCTTAGTTCTTGATAGTGAAACTCTTAGTCACTTCAGGCATGTCATATGGCATGGATCAATACTGTCCCCAGAGTCAGATGGTCAGGATAAGCATGGAAGTACATACACAGGGTTAAAATTTATCAGTTTCCCTAATGTTTGTTTAAAATGCCTAGTTTCCACAAATATTCATTCCAACAAAATCATAAGTCGGAACAGTGGCAGAAATACAAATGAGGGTATTGTAGAACCACAGTGATTGGTTTCAAGATGTAAATGTGTATTTGCAGTTTTTTGAGAGCAGAATTCAGTTTCACTTTAATTGTAAGAAAAAAATTAAATAATATTTATTTAATATTTAATATTTATTAATAATAATAATTATATACTATTTAAATAATATTTATGTATCATATACCTAGCACTCCTCATTTGCCTGCAGAAACATCATGAGGTGATACACAGTGTTTTTACTCCAGCTTTTATCTTCTTGAGCACCTTGAGAAATACAGCATTCCCACATTTAGGAGCATGGAAAAAGACAAAAAAATGTGTCATAAGTGCCTAACTAATCTGAAAAAGCCAAGGTCTCATCTCCCTTCAAAAAGAGCTTAAAACATCTCAAGAATATGTGAGAGGAGAAATCCCTCAGTACTGTACTTCTAAATCAGAGGATTCTGATAAGAAGTTCTAGTGTTATTAGTTATAATTTGACCTTAAACTCTTCTAGGATCACAGCAGCTGTACACAAACCACAAAGTTCTAGTTAAATGCTGCAATGTAGCCTTTGATATCTTTCTGTGTCATGATTAATTTAATCTATTAATTAATTAAGCATTTCCATATTTATAATTGAGTGGTTATGCATGGGTAATTATCACATTACTACTTAAGTACCATAAACTCCCTCATTGAAGATTTTTTGTCTTTTTCTTCCCCTTTTCAAATGCACTGTGTCTGTATGTAGCATTATTCATCAAATAAAAATAATAAGATAAATATTTATGTCTTAATGTTCCTTAATTTAAATGACATTTTCTTTTATATGTTTAAATTTGCATTTGCTGAGTGATGTTGAGTAGCCATTATTTCCTGATAAACAACACAGTAGTAGTCATGGTTGATGGCCAAATCCAACCTGACCTTAATTGCTTTAAATTTTGCAGAAAAGGCTGCAACCTTAGAAGTTAGTCAAGATAACCAAATTTATTCAATGCATGATATATCCGTTTTTCCATCACAGCGTTGCCTTTATCTATCTTGCATTTCCTAGGCTGAATTTCTCTTTTCTAGGTTGACACTCACATTTGGTGACATGGCTGCATCAGCGTATATCCACCCCATTGCCAGGCAATTTTTCCCAACATCAATCTGCCTTCTGTGTTTGCTGCTACCCACAGTTGCATCCAGCTGTTTATATGGTGAACTGGGGAATTGATCCAGCTGTAAAAGAGCTCAGATATTTTTTTCAGAGATAATTTAGGATAAATTAGTTCATCAATCCAATCCATTCTGTGGCTGTATAAACACTTGTGTCAGCACTGAGCAGGGGCTCCTACAGCTGGAAAACCTGGGGAATGAGGGTGGGCTTGTGAGCTTAGAGCACAGTGGCTGCTGAAGGATCGTAGCCACCATGTCCAGTACTCACATCCAACTCAGCATATCTGGGATAAATAGTTAGCTCCTCCTGATGAAGGTTTTCATAATTATGCTGTATACAGACATTTTGCAAAGGCCCATTTTGTTAGATTTATTTACTGAAAGCTTAAGACTTACCTTTTTCTCTCAAATGAGAAACTGGTAGCTGCAAATCTCAAAGGCCCAAGAGGTACCTGCTTTTCTTACATTTATTTATGAACCACCTTGTGCCCTGATCTTGCCTCTGGATCTTCTAGCTTGGGCTTCTGTGCCTGTCACTTAAATCAGTAGTTTCACAGAGGCCCAAAAGGCCATGACAGTAAATGAAGATGAGAAAAGCTTTAAGCATAACAAAGCTAGAGAAGTAAAAATAGTGTCATAGCTTCATTGTCTTTTTTTTTTTATTTTCAACCACTGAAGATACTTTCCCATACTTACTTCTCTCTAGAATATATTCTGTTGAAATGGTTAGTCTTTCTGTTATAACTTCTGTCAAAACAGCTGAATAGCATGTTTGAAAACTAAATTTGTTTCTGGAATAATTCTTTTAGGAAATCCATTTATTTGTTCTTTCTAGTTTTGTAAGAAGTGTAAATGCAGACCTGAAGATTCATCTTTTGCTGAGAAATATCTAGCTTGTAGCCTTTACTGCTCATTGTCCATATTGCCTATCAACAGCTCAGTTTCATTATGCTGTTTTTGAGCAAAACTGAACACCAGCTTGTCACAGTAATGCCTACTGTAAGCAGTAAGGGAACTGGGCTCAGCACTTCAGTGTCTTCCTAATGCAGTATCAAAGCAATAGCTCTAGAAAGCTGAATTAGACTTGGTAGTTGAAGCAGAACACATTTCCCATTCTCTCTACATTATTCCTGTAAATTATATCTTTTACAGGCAGTGCTCTCTGGAAGAAAAATACTATACTCTTCTTGTGTCTGGGATATGCATTTGTAAAACTACTCAGGCAGAAAGAGAGGTTGAATATTTCAGTATCTGTCTAGTTCTACTCTGTGGATACAGGGAAAAAAAAACTACTGAATGAAAGGTGCTACATTTCTTTCATATGTACTAGTGCAGATTTCTCAGATAACCTTCTAACAAGAAGTGAAGGGGCAGCTGTTGTGTTTGAAAATACTTGCACATCTGGCAATGATGTACCAAAACTCCTTGTTTGTTAACTGAAATCCTTTGCACTGCAGTTTTTTAAGGAATCAGGGTGCATGACTTTGCTGAAAAATACTTTCCCTGCAGATATGCAGAGTGCAGTCTGAATAAATCAGCTAGAAGGACCTAGAAATATACAGATTTAAGAACTGCTCATTAATTGATATTTCAATAGCTACCTCTAAAACTGCAGAGTAAGTTTTTCACACTAAGCAATGATAAGAGTAAGTACAGCATGCTATCTTCCAAAAACTGAACCTGAAGAGCTAAGGGTAGAAAAGTTTTAACTTATTTGAAAAATCCAACCATATAAAGTCAGGAGATATGACTTTTCTAATGCATTTTATATTAGATCCATATTTTGTGGATGTAGAAGAAAATTGTGGGAGAACCCAAGATCCTCTCTGATGCTAAACAGATAATTAGAATTAATATTTATATAAAGGATAATTCTTATAGGTGGATTTTTTTTCTTGACACAAATGTGGTAGAGCTCTTTACTGCAGATAGCAACACAAATTTATCTGATACTTTCTCAATGTACAGAGAAATTATGTCTAACAGGTAGAGAATGTTAATAGTCTACCTGATTATGATCTTGTGTCTAGATCTTAATATATCCTAATGTTGGTAGAACTTCTAAGATACTCTCAAAATACTGGTTGTTTTGCAGATAACTTGAGGATAGGTAACTTGTTAACCTGAGTCTTTGGAGTTTTCTAATCATGGAGCTCTTTAAATTACTCCTTGTTGGCAGGGGAAATAAGCTTGGGAGGATTGAGATGTTTCTGCCTCTTGAGCTCTGCTGGCTCTGCAGTCATACCACAGGGACTGGTGCATTTCCTCAGCACAGCAGATTGCAGTGGAGAGGTCCCCAAGCTAACAAAAGAGATTTAAACTCCAGAGCTGGAAGATGTATAAATGCATAGATGACTGTGATTGCTCTGAGCTAATAAGCTCTGCTAAAAGGCAGATCTATTTAGCTGAGACACAGCACTGTGCCGACCCTGCCTGCTGTTTTGGAGAATATGTATGTTCAAAACCCCAGTTCACTGTGCAGTTGCACCAAGTTGCTCAAAGGTCTGGTCCTGTATGTCTGTGTCCTAAATAGGTGTCAATGACCCTCTGATTACAAGCAGTCAATATTTTACAGGCATTAGCATAGGGGATTCATTATACCACTATTCAAAGACTACACTGACACAAAATGAAGTTTATTATTTTTATTATCATCATTATTAATATTGTTATTATCATTGTGATAATTATTGCTCCAAGGTTTGACAAGTGAGCTTCAACATCTGGTATGTTTTCTTCCTGCTTGCTTAGAGGACCTTCCTTCTACTACTCTCCACATTTCAAAACAATAATTCAGTATCTGTGTTTGAACTAATAATCATCCTTTTCAGTTTATGATGAATGGTTAATGGAGATTGTCATAGCTTAGATTCAGTTTTGAGATCTGTCTGATGCCCAGTACATGGTTCATCTTGCAGTCCATCTTCAAAAATCAACAGAGTTGGGACTTAACTGCTCTAGGGCAATACATTTACTTTGTGGTGAATGGTTGTATGACTACATCAAGTTTCATGGTCTTTACCTCCATCCCCATTCCAATTTCTTTCTATTCCATGGGGATAATTGGACAAACAAGCATCAAAGGAAAGGGATTTTTTTTGGTTTTTTTGGCAGTAAGGTAAATATATGATTTGTGTGTCTTAAGAAAACCAAAAAATTACTCCATAGAAATGAAATTCTCTCTTGGAATATGACAGAATTTTGGAATATTTTATTATCCTTCCACTTAATTTAAGCATAAGTAAACCAGCTTCAAAAATTTATACCAGAGTAAAAAAACAACAAACAATAAATCTGGTTTTACCTCCTAAAAGACTGTTTTCTCACAGCTTAGGACTGAAAAACCCAATACTGGAGCATGGTTGTTACCCTTTTAAGTGGTTCTCCATTTTCCTTTCCCAGCACATAAACCAAATTTAAATAGTGTAGGAAGATAACATTTGAATTTCTATTTATGCATGCATTAGAGAGTAAAAGCAAATAAATATATAAATAAAACTTCAGACATTCTCTTAACTTAGATTTCCTTAGAGTTTACTGAATCAAAGTGCTGATGATTCCATAGTAAAGTGCATAAGTCAGCTCTGTGCAATATGCTTGTATAATAAAGATGAGGTTTATATGTATGTATAAATATATATATAGTCCATCTGGATATCTAGACTTCATCCTTCTCTGAAATTGTGAAAGGTCAGAAAGAGACAAGATTAGACATAGGATATATAATTCTGAGGAACTGGTTACAAGAACTAAACTCGAATCATTTACTTTAGATATATATAATTGTCAAACCAAGTAGTAAAATAGTCTTTCTTTTCTTTCTATCCTCCATTCCTGTGGTTTCCATTAGTGTTTTTTGCCTTGCATAGTTATTTGTATCTTGACTACAGTTTTTAAAACCACTCCAAAATAATGACAATGAAAACTTTACCATATTAATTTAGGCATTTTATCAACAAAAAATCACCTTCTAAGCTTGTCCATATTGGTAACTACCCTATACTTAATCTGAACTTTATCTGATCTCTGAGTAGATTTCAAGTGGAGTATTGTTAACAATTCAGCAGAATTAATCTTGTCCTAATCTTTTCCTGTACTTGTCATTAAATACTTCATATTCTTTACAGTTTCAAAGGTCAAATTTCAGCACATCTGAAGTTTAGTTTGTGGTTTGTTTGGGTTTTATTAATTCAACTTTAAAATTCTTTTCCCATGTCTTAATTGTTACTCTATTTATAATAAATATTTAGTTATTAAGGTTATATACTGGGGGGTTATATTTTTTTAATGGGTAAATATTTAGCATCCTAGGGAAGAGAGAATGTTTTTAATGGCATAGTAAAGTTTTCCTTCATCTCCAGAATCTCATTTACACTATATGCCTGATAACTTTTCAACTTACCTGAAGGGTACTTCTACTGAGTAGAGGCACTCCAAGGCAAAATCAATCTTCCTAATGGCAGAGAGAATTGAGCCACCTTAGTTGGTATTGCAGGTTATTTAGTATAAACATATGTGTTCCCATTAAGGGCCATCCACATTCAACTAAAATGAGTCACTTGTGTAAGAAGTTTTGTTTATAAATCTGAGACTAATTTCCCTAGTCTATTTTGTATGTTCCATGTGGTGTAAAATTGTACAAATGTCAGTGTGCAGTCTCAAAATACGTTTCTCTGAGACCAAAATTATGCAGTATATTTCTCAGCAGAATTATAAATAAATAGAACACAGAAAATAAAAAGTTTGAGGTGAAAACTTTCACTTATCTTATACTTATCTCTCAGTTAAAAATGCAAATATTTCTTCTGTAACAATAAGCCACTCAAGTGGTGGTTATATTAATATACAGTTAATACAGATTACATTAATTATGTGCACAGATATTTAACCTGATGGTTGAAAGGATCCATTCCTCTGGTTTTTATAGTAGACTGTCTATGTGTGATCACATGCACAAGACTCTGTACCGTGGTTGTCTCTGAAAGAACATTCTTGCACAGCACAGTGGGATGGAGTCAGTCAGCTTTTTCAACTTCGTCGGAGGTCTCATCCTTCAAGCTAGAGTCACTTTCATCTGTAATAGTCAGACAGGAGAGTTTTGCATTTCAGAAAATGTTTGTTCCATATTTTTGGTTGTCTTTTATGGGCTAAAATGTATGTAATTTTCAGCCTTCCTGAACCTGCTTGAGCATCTTATGGTGCTTAGTGTTCACCCAGCTACAACTGTGCCAGTACTACATGATGAGGACAAGGAAGGAGGAAGGGATAGGGGGATGATACAAGTATGAAAATATGGGCTCCCCATATCTGCTCTCCTGCAGACCCCACAATGTCCTTTGTGACCTGGCTGCAGCAGCAATGTCCCAGTGTGCCCATGCACACTCTGGTAGCAGCACTTACAGAGTGTGCTCAGCTATGGTGCTGCCACACAAATCATTGTGCTATCCCATCTCATGAGCTGTCCCCTGACCTATTGGTATGAGGCTGTCCTGGAAGCCACCTCAGGACACTGCCTGACTCCTTGTATTAGCAGCACTGTAAGCACAGGTTTGGCAGCATCAGCTTTGTTAGCCCAGCACTGAGGCTTTGGTAGCAGTGACTACAGTCTGGAAGGGGTTTTCCTTTACACCAGATCTTTTTCTACTTGTTTTTCTGGTGAAGGAGAGGAGATCCCCATTGCACACAGGGACTGTTGTTAAAATTTAACACATATGCACTGTTCAGTATCTCCCAGCAGGGAGAGCCTGGGCTTGGACAGGAATCAACAGGGACTGTAAGGTGGCTGCCATGGGTCTCAGTGGTGTCTGGCATAGGAACCACAGCCTTTGTCTATGAGGTTGGCTTGCCAGAACAGTCTGTTTGACTAGAGTTGTCTGGCAAATTTGAATCTCTCAGTAGTTGTGGTTACACAAGCACTGAAGTGTGATGTCAGATCATAGGCTCCAGATGAAAGCAGTGCTCAGAAGCCAAATCACTGGGAGAGGGATTGCAAATATTACAGCCTCTTCTGAGAGTATGTATATCATCTTTAATGGGTCTCATGGGGGAGTTTTGGAGAACAGAAACCTCTAAATGTTGTGACAGCAGAGGCAGCATAGAAAACGGGAATTCTGGGCATACACCCTTTGTACTGGGGAGCTTTCCATGGCATGGAAAGCTGGTCTGTTTGTAGATAAACCAGGGTCGTGCACTAATAGAAGCTGAAATGTGAAGATGAGCTGTTGTAAACCTCACAAACCTGCATCTTGGAAGAGGTGTTGACTGCCCAGGAAAACTCCTACACTTCTCAGTCCCATCTTGAATGTACCCATGAAGTGTGTGGGCCTGCACAGTCGGGAGGTTCAGGGGAGGAGCTAAGTCACTTCTTATTACACTGCTAGGTGATCCTTCAAACCTTGACTCACTACACCAAGGAGAAAATTTGGTGTCTATGTGCTGATATAACTACTAAAAGAAATAAGTGCAAGAAAATACAGTGAAATTCTTCTTCATTTCTGGCACCTCTGTTTAAAATTGATCATGTCCTACACAGACTCCCTTATATGCTATCAGTTCTGCAAATTGATGCTATTCCTGTAATCCATGCAAAACTTTATATGATAGTATTTGAAATCAGTCTTGAAACGTGAGCCAAAAAAGACAGTACAGACCAGGAAAAAAAAGTTAATTTCAGCTCTCAAGATTATAAAATCACTGAAAATTTGAAATGTTTAAATTAGGCTTGTACTTCTGTTGTAATCTATACAATATAATGTTTACTTACTTTGTCACACTCTTTTTATTTTTTTTTCCAAAATATGATTGTGTATCACTGAATAAAGAGGCCTTTTTTACAGATGAATCAGAGTAATATATTCAAGACATTTTTTCTTCCACAGCTGAAAAAAAAAACATACTGTAAGGTCATGCTTTAAAGTCCCATTCAGTGAGTTTATTTAAAAGGGAATTAAGACATCTCTTTTACTTGAGGTGATGCAAAGCAGAACTTGAAAAAAGTTCTCAGGTAGTTAGAGAACCAAACTGTAATGGCAAACTTTAAAAGATCAGGAAGTCAGCAAAATGTAAAGCAAATATTCAATCAAAATAAAGCATTTCACAAAACATTCACATAGCAAACTCAACCTATCCAATGTTAAATTTCTCAGATTTTAAGAATAATTTAGGGGAAGAAAAGGAGAGAAAGGGAGAAAAGGTGAGATACAGATACCACCCCTGGATCCAGTATTGTCTCAGCTGCCATAAAATCCAAGGAAAATAGGAACATACCATGCGTATCTTTGTGCAGTGGTTTTTATCTTCTCTGGTCTCCTGTGGCCTCCTCTTCCCTGCAGATGTGGCTTCTGATGATTTGGCCACTTAAGGCTACATTAAGACTCCAGAATTTGGCTGTGGGGGATTGCCTCAGGTTTGCCAGTGACTGAGAGCTGCTCTAGAGACTCCAAAGGGGACAGGGTGTGGGCCAGAACACCACCCCACTTTTACAGAACTTGCTTTTCCCCCTCAAACACTCACACACACACACATGCACTCTCTTTGGTTGTTTTGAACCAATAATAATTTTCTCAAGTTGCTCACACATGCAATTAAAGACTGTCATAAAACATTTGTTGAAAAGGCAACTTCAATTATGACATTTCTTAGCTTTCTGCTATTAAATTAAAAGTTCCTAATGTACTCCTAAAATAGGTTTTTCTGTGCACTTATTTCCCACTTTAGCTTTCTTTTAGTTCGGTTTACTTTATTATGTAGTCAAAATGAATTTAGTTTGCCTAATTAGAATATATACAAGCCTATATCATCCCTAGAAATGGAGAATTTTCAGTTTAAATGTGCAATAATTAAGAGCAAATTGGACTGAGTATTCAAAATAGTGACAGCTCTGTATTTTAAAATGTTAGTATGCAGTTGTTTACTTCTGAAGAACAAGAAAGGAAAGCTGGAAAGGTGCCAATAAAAACATACTGAGAATTTTACTTTCATCTTGAAGATCAAAGGAATCCAGGATCTTCAGCAAGAATTCAGATTGAAAGTGATAAAATTACAATGCACATTGCAGATGATAAGCAAAGTAATTGTTTAGCAATTTGTGGGAAGGTGGAGAGCTTTTGTGAGAGAGCAAATGAAGACAACCTCTGACAGACTCTAAACATGTGGTTGGGCTTTGTGTTATATCTTGAAATGTGGAAGGGTAACAGCCACTGGACATACACTTCAACTGAAACCAAACTCATATCAAAAATAAGGATGTACTGCTGCATAACTGACATAACTGGGGACATCTAATCTTATTAATGTCTCCATAATTAGTACAGATTGTAAAAACAAAGGAAAAGCACAGTTTTTATAATGAGTTAGACTGTTCAACCCTGACACTTGGCAAGAACTTACCCAAATATTTCCACTGAGTATACTTTCAGACATAATTAATGCATAATAGAATGACTTCTTTTTTAATGACACAGTTTGACCATTTCTAATATTTATTACACAGCTCAGTCAAGAATGCTCATACCTACAAGAGAAGGTCACAGTTTTTGCATTTGCTCCCAGTTTGTCCCACATGAAACTGAAAAAAGAAAAGTGATACAAGGGCCGGTAATCCTCTCTCCCTCACAGCATTATAGCAATGATAGTGATAATAAGAAGACATAAATCCATCCTAAAATGTTCAGAGGTTTAAGACAGAAAAGATTTCTAAAAGCAAGCCTTCCGCACCTGCACTGAAAAAAGAAGGTTTAAACTAAATCCAGGGCTCTACATCAGAAAATGTAAATGCTGTGCTTCTATTGACTTGGAGAACTGCTCCTACTTATGCCAAAAGTTAATTTGTCTTCAAAGTACAATTCAAAGGTTTGATCTCCCAGTGTTGAATGAAGAAATGGAGTTTAAGGATTAAATTTATTTTCCCTTTACACTGATTTTTCTGTAGCTCAGTAATTCTTAAAGGTTTGGGGTTTGTTCATAACAGCATGAGCTTTTTTACATTACAGAACTTAATATTATATCCCTAAAACTTCAGAGACTAGATGAATGACTTAATCTTAACATTGGCTACTGTCCTCACAGTAAGAATACACATATTATTCATAAAGTACTCTCACCAGATAATAATTTTGTTAGTGGTTTGTTTTAAATGAGCTGTTTAAAATCCTGTAATTAATTCGGTAAACATGGCAAAAATGACAGATGGTTATGATAAAGGAACTTAATGCCTCATGGAAGCAAGTCAAACCACAATCACTAACAGATGTTTTCTGCAAAGCCAGATTGTGTGTGTGTATGTGTATGCACATTATACATACATATTTGTATATATGTATATGGTAGAAATATGGATTTATATATGTATATTTCTGTGCATGGCTAACTCTATGCATAAATGTCACTTGAACTCTTTCCCCACACTGTTGCACCAGCACTGTTCCTTAATGCAGTAATGGCCACATTTATTATTGTAATCATACAAAAGGCTTCAATCAAGGACAAGTCCTTGAAACCTCATTAGTTTAGAAATCATTTACAGATAGCACTTTTAGTGACTTTTTCATAAGTTAGAAATATATGGTTCTCATTGTCAGGACAAAAAAAAAATCAAAGCAATAGTTTCCAAAATTGTTTTAATGCTATGTAAAATTTGTTTCTGAAATGCAGTTACTAGAGGACAACAGTGGAACTAGAGTTGAACAGTAGCCAGAATTATTGTTACCTTACAGACATAAGGTAACACTAACATAGAGTCAGTGAGGTGACAATATCATGGGCATTGTTTTTCAGCATTACCGATTGAAGATCAAGGCACATACTTCATACACATACATAAATACACATTTTTAAATCTAGTAATCATAATCTCACAAAACAAATTTGACAGGTAGAACACAGCTAAAAAAGGATTTAGCATTTGATGACAACTTCCACTATAGTGGCAGTAATCTCCAGTGTTAGTAATCTTGCATTCAGACTTGTATTCTGACAAACCCCTTTCCCTGAAGGGGGATGCCACAACAGAAACAGTCTGTAGTAGATGCATGGGACCATCTAAGCTTGTCATGAACAAGCAACACAGGTATTCAGGGACCAGTGATTTCATCACTAGGTTTTGTCAGTCTCCAAGAGGCTGAGAACATGATCTGGGTATCTAAACTCTAAACAAGATGCAGATCCATATCTGTTAAATAGCACCAGTGCTTTCCAGGCCTTCTGTTCACACACTGTCATGAAGTAAAGGGTTAAAGCTGGAAGATTTGGCAAAGAGGAGGGAATAGTTTTAATCAAAGTGACCTTGCAGCTGGGAATGCTAAAGCATTGGAGTGGGAAAACTCTGTTTATTATACCTGGTGCTGTTCATCCTCTGCCTGTTGTGGGAAGTAGAATTCCTGTGCAGAGACACCACACTCTCACAGATACGCTTGAGCCTCCTGCTGGGAGAGAGTGAGGGTGTAAAAACACAGCCTTGTGATGAACTCTGTTTGTGAAGCCTTTTGTTGGTTGGGGCAGGTAGGCAGTGGCTCCTCCTACCCTGCTGTGCTCTAGGGTGAGCTGAGCCCAACAGAGCCTGTGTCCCCATATGCCTCTGTCCACAGGGATGATCCCAACGGAGCCTGTGTTCTCATGTGTCTCTTCACTAGGATGGACTAAGCCTACTGGAGCCCGCGTGCCATGTCTCAGTCCACTGGGATGAGCTGATCCCAACTGAGCCTCTTTTTCCACTTGTCTCTGCTGCCAGTCATTAGCAGGTAATGAAATAAATAAACCTACACTTTGCATTTCGGCAGTGGCTTTGTGGTGGTGGCCCTGGTTACCCATACATGTCGGTTCACATAAACACCCACCCTGAGCAGAAAAGAGTTGAACTAAAGTCACAGTACACTGCAAGAAGTTTCCCAGCTTGGAAGATCAGAATTCCACAGGTATGTAGTGACTGGCTTTTGCAGACACTAGGTGTTCTGAAGTAATATAATTTTGTCTATGACTCTAGACTCTCCCAGCACAGCCAGGGTTCACTACTCCCTATGAACATCTTTTTATCTGTATATATTGACACTGGATAATGATTTGTGATGTTGGAGAGAAGGGAACAGAAATGAATGATTTCATTTAAATTCTGACACTTCTAAATCTGAAGAACTCACTTGAGCTATAGATAGAATACAAGCTTCTAGCTATCAGCGAAAAATACAATCAGGTGGGAAGTACTTAATCAAAAATCATTTTGATGGCCACATCAGCAGTTAAGTAAAGAACTCTTTAAAGTAATTGTCAATATGTAAGTTAAAAAAATACATCTGAGTAAGGGTCTTCAGAGGTCTTAGATTACAGACATTTATTTAATTTATTCATATATCCCAGAAAAGTGCTCACGGTTTACTTCAGAGAGAAAAAATTACTTTTTAGAATCTTTGTATTGTTAAAATGTTGTCTTAATATGATTTCCCTGATTTTTATCATTTCTGTGATGCACAGAGTAATCAAACCCTCAAGGAACTGAGGAGGGTTTAAGTACCTGTAAAGTTACTTGTTGTCCAGAGATAAGAAGCTCACTATTACAGACACACAGTGAGGTCCTGAAGTCAATACTTTATTCAGGATCTACACTTTCAATGACTTCATCTGCAGTAAACTCAAGGGAACTGTTGTTCAACTTTAAAGAGAAAATTAAAGGCAATGCTCAAAACCAAGGGCTACAAACTCACAGAGTAATTGCTATAAATGAGTGGAAGAAGGGATGCTGAATAGTGAGAGCTCATTGTCTCTGAGCTTGCATAACCAGCTCCTTCTGGCTCTTATCTTAATCATTAGACCAAACATGCTGTCTTGTGATGTGGATCCTATCTGGATTTCTAGCGTAGCTTTTGTCATGCAAAAGATGCTGCGAGGCTTGAAGTAATCTCACTAAAATAAATAACTCGTTTGTAAGTGAATTGAATACAGAACTGTCTTGGAATCACTTAAAGATTTCAGAAGACTACATTAGAATACCTCACAAAGAGTCCTCCCAATTGTACCAGAGGTTTTACATGTAGGCTCTCCAGATGGAATCCATTAGACTCAAGGAGATTTGAATCAGAAATATAATCATTCTTCTAGAGAGTTTCCATAGTAAACAGACAATACTGACAAGAATAGCAGTACCTCATATATGTGAATACCCATGAATAAATTTCACAGACATTCACTGATGAGACTGGATTAGAACTCAAGACTTGCCTCCAAAAGTGTTTGCAAATGCACAGTTTTATAGCTTGTGATCATTGTGAAAACACATGTTGGGTTTCCACAATGTACTTTATAGAGGCTCAGGCACAATATAAAAAGCAAAAGCAAATCAAATCACATTGTAACATTGTACAGAAAAAAGTGGGACTAACATCACTAATGCTAAATAAGAAGCATTATCAATTTGAAAAGTTGCATTTCAAATTGTTAACCTGGTAATCTGCAAGTTGCTTCATGGAAATATTTAAACAAACTTCTAAAATTACAGGAGTATGCTGACTTCACTTGAATATTTTCACAAAAATCACCTGCAGCACATGCTATAAAGTTATCCTAATTTCTCTTATATACAGTATTTTTAGTACATCAGGATATTGTGCTCTGAAATAATGTACTTCATCAAGACAATGATTTTTTTTTTAATTTGGTTAACATATGTTTCTCTTTGATTAATAACTGTGCAAACTATGTCTTACATAAAAAAATTAATTCCAAAGATGGTGCCAATCTTCTTATCTTTCCTGATATGTTAATAGAATACAGAGAAAATTAATTAAATTTGATATTAAATTTGAATCTGTGTATTTTGGCTTTTGTTCACTTCAGAATCTTTTAATTCTTCAGATACATTAAGCTGGAGATTGCCACAAATTTTATAAAATAACAATCAGGTCATATTAAATGAAAAAGTATAGGAAATTAGAAAACAAAAAATTTTCTTTGGAGGATTTGAAATCCCTTGTGATGTTTTTCTTCCTTTCTCATTTCTAAAAATGCTACAAGATGTTGAAAATGCCATAATGCTCTTTTCTTACAGGTTTTCAAAGTATCCTTTAGAATTTACCCTCCAGGACAGAAAATACTCTCTTGAATAAACAGAAATTTTGAATTCACTGGTGGTGCTTTCTCTTTTCATTTGAATTTTTATCTAAATTTTAAATAAGTCTCTAAATTATAAAGCTCACATTCTGAGGTTTTAGTTAAATAAATTTAAATAGAATTATTTTGGCTAAGGTAAAATCATTTAAGAAGTCTTAAAATATCTTCTGTTCCAAGGGTTTTGATATAAACATTGAATCATTATCTATGTAGCCCAGAAGGCTAAAATTAATTTTACATTATCAGTGACAAGTTGAGCAAACAGGTGAGAGTTTGTATTAAGAAACTGACAATATGTAAGCATAGTCACATACCTATTCTCACATACATGCATGTGTATACATAAAACTGGGATGGGTAACTATATGTGTATCTATGTAACTGAGGTTATTTTATTTTTCTGCTCTTTAAAATATAATGACCAGACATTTGGGATATTCTTGAGTGTCAGAAGACTTCCAGGAAAAGAAACTGTGAACTTGGACACTGGTAGCAGCATACTAGAGATTAGTTTAGATTTTAAATTTTAAATGTGAATGCAGCAGGTCTTTACTCAACAAAAGACGCCATTTCCAGAGAAATCTCTTTATCTTCAGCAGAAAGATGAGGATGACATAAACTCACATGGAGTGATTATCGAGGAAAAGGGAGGTTCATTACAGGTATGGTTTATACTCCTGTGGCTGCTGATTCCCACCAGTGCTAAAAGGCAATAAAGATGTCACAGTGACATAAGTTGACCAAAGCTTGAAATCCTCGAAACAGCCATACCGCACACAAAATGCTGTTACAGAAACTGTGAGAGACCAAGAAAGCACACACACAAAGAAAAAAAAAATCTATGAAATGTAATTATAATTTCATCAGCCTGGAAAATAGAGACAATATTATTTTTACTATGGTAATGTCCCTTATACTGTGTGTTCTCTCATTTGGTTCCTACCTAGGCTTTTTCACAGTTTGACTCTTCTTACAGTACATAATCTGTCCACAAGATTCAGTGCTTACAGTACAATAAAGAGGATTTTCTACATATTCCTCCAAGTTATTTTTCTTAGCATGTGATCGGACTTTCAAAAACTGTTGCTGTTTTGTAGCTGGTTTTGTCATGTAAACTTTTTCATTTAGAAATACCTCTGTGAGCAGCAGGAGAATTTTTTTCCCTGGTTTGGTCTCTAGATTCAACTCTTGAGGCAGAGGTTCTCCCTGGGTGTTGCTGCATGGGCTGAGATTTCTGAAAGAAGAGATTACCAATTGTGATGATCTGTTTCAGAACTGGTAGATAGTAATAACAAAACATGTAAGACAGTATTTTCTGAGTTTCTTGACACTGAAACCACTACAGATGGCAAATTGCAGCCAGAAGGACATATTGCTATGAGAAAAACAGAAACAGTAGCTGAATTTCTCTAGAAATAATTTTGTTCTGCAATCAGGACATACAAGTAAGGAGATAAGAAAGGTTATATACAAATATATATAACTGTATAACTAAATGTTTTGAAGCCTACCATCACCAGTAGTTCAAGAATCCACAATACCAAGAATTAAGTTCTAATAAAAACCAACCAACCAACAAAACAAACAAACAAACAAAACCACCACCAAATTAAGAACACAAAAAAATCAACCACAACAAGAAAAGAAATCAAACCAAACCAAACCCATTCAAACAAGAGCAAGAAAAAAAAAAAACACCAAGAAGCAAACCCCTAACACACCTCTCTGCCTCCAAAACCAACTAAACAAAAATCACTAATACAAGAGTAACTTCAGCTTCTTCCTCTTGGTGTTGAAATCCACTTGTCCTTAAGTCAGACCTTTAGTCTTAAACAAGGAAATATTTCAGTCTAAATAACAAATCTGTTGAAATATTAGTTGCAAGTCAGCGACATGCTAGATAAAGCCCAAAGTTTGGCAGTGAAGGTCTCCTGTTTTGAGAAATTTGAAGTGTACACTTGATGTAAAATAAAGCATGGCTTTTAAGAACAATATAATGATGTATTTACTTGTGTAAAGGTTTTATCTTAAGTTCCATTGCACTCACACTGTCTTGAACAACAATATTTTAAAAAGCCTCACTCCCTGCTGATCTTATTGCTGTGTGTCTATAAGAAACTCAGTGTGCATGTTGTCAGTAGTTTCTCTTAACAGCATTAAATTAGTCTTATGCAAAATACCAGGGAGAACTGCAGTGTTCTTTTTCCTTCTTAATAAAATGCCAGGTAAATATCTTCACCCCTTATCCTCTCTCCACAGCCTCTGATTAGAAGAATACACAGTTTTCTCAAGTTTAAAAAACATTATCTAGGCCAAACCCTAAATATTTTCTTTCATCCCAAGTCCCTATAAATCTGTAAATTCTTCTTCAGTAATCTCTAATGGTTTTCTAACAAGGTGTGATAGATGCAAAATTTCAACTCCCACTCTTTTTGGGGTGTGTGGGTGGGTAGAGGGGCGGGAAGTAGAATCTGAAAATCACACTAGTTGCAATTACTGTAATATCAAGCTGAGAGCTACACTGCTAACCATCAGCCCCAGTCCTGGTGCTGGGCTATGTGCCCCTCAGGCCTGCTGAGTGACTGTATCTTCCTTTTACCTTTGTGAGGCAGCTTAGATGCAAGCCAGAGCATCTAAAAAGATAAGGCTGAACGCTACAGAAAGTCAAGGGAGACATGTGGTTTCTGCCTGAGGCTGACTCAAAGATGCCTGAACTGAGATGGTGTTCACAATCATCAGAGGATTAAAGGAGGAACTGTGCAAAATAAGATCTACTTCCCTATCAGAGATAGAGGCTTCGCTGTCTGCCTCTTTCAGCTGTCATACCTCCATCTTATGCTAGATAACTTTTACACAACTAGTTCGGGTTAACGAGGCAACAAGGCTCACCTTCAGTCACAGAGAAACACAGTGGCTCTGGAAATCAGTCTGGAACTCTCTGAGCAGAAAAAATAATCACAGCTGAAAGACAGTTCAAGTTCTGCTCTTAACTACCTTTCCACTGTTAATTACAGAAGACAATGAGAGGCATTTATGATTTTGACCTCTGGATTCAGCTAGAAAGTTGCTGCTAAAAGGTCTCAGGATGAAATCAGCTCTTGTTTTTCTTTTTTTAAATTTTTTTCCTCTTGTACCTGAGAAGCCAATACCTGTTGAGCAGTCATGTTTGTTTGGCTTGCATTTCCAGGACTTCCTAAAAGTTGCATTAGGAGATACTCAAGAAAAAATAATTCTAATATACAACAGAAATCGTATATACACAAATGCTTTGTAAAGCATAAAAATATAAAATAGAGCTTTTCTGCAGCAACTCTTTTCCTCAATAAAAGTATCTTTGCATCAATTGTCAAATAGGAGCTTCACATTAAAAGTAGATTTGATCCTTTGTATCTAGTCTGGTCAGAACACTAACAATTCTTCAAGATCGAAACCTGCTCTGTCCTAAATGAGCAATGACAGTTTAGAATTTAGATTATAAAGAAGGCATCTTCATTTCATTAATGCACTCTTTTGACAGGTATTGGTATAAACTGTTGTGTGGTTTGGGTTTTGTTTTCTTTCCTTAGTAATGATCTGCTGGCCCTTTTTGAAGCAATTTTTAAATTAAATAATAAATTGATGAGATAGTTAAAAATGTTAGTAACATCATTCTAGCAATTCACTGGTTTTCTCATTTCTACTATTGTATTTTGAGAGCAGCTGTTGGAAGTGATGGAATTATTCTGGCACAGAACAGAACTGACAAATGAGACTCTTCTGACAATAGCTATATGCCAGAGCAATCTTGAGGTCTTCTGTTGAAACAGTTGGCAAATGCAGACAATAGTTTTCTTGGAAAACTTGTTTAACAGATATTTAATGTTTTCCTACTTGCTTCCTCTATTAAGGTCTTTAAAAAGTTAAATTTTAGATAATCTGTAATTTTTACAGTTTTCAGTTTCTGTGACTGAACCCACAAAAATATCTATTTAAATTTAAATCAACATTTTTTTTCCCCTTTTCCCCGCCCCACCACTCTCAAAAATGTAGATAATACATATGAAAGTAGGATGCCTATTATACATCCAGCAATAGAATACTAGTTCTCTATCACTTCCTGACTTTTTGTTGAGCCTTGGGTTTATTTAAAAAAAAACTATCCAAATGTCATTTAAGTCTGCTGCTGAAAAAGAATGTTTCAAAATTTTTAGTAAGTTGTTCAAATTATTTATCTTAAAATGCTGATTTTATACCTAGGCTGAACCTCACTAGCTGTGCTGTATTCTTGGATTTGAAAGCATGCAAATCCCTTTTGGGAATAATTCTTAAACATTTTTATATTTGACATTCACTTTTTTAGACCAAATATGTTTTTATCAGGTGTTATGCTTGTTTTTAACAAAACTCTCTTCCAGTTTTAGCTTAACATAGATGTAAAAATATGTAAAATACAACTAAATTTTTATCTCACATGCCGAATTCCTCTAAGCAAACAGAGTGGCTTGTTTGACTCCGTACCAAAAAAAATGGAGGGCTGTAGAATACATGGTTCAATGCTCGTTTCTTGCATCCATGGATCAGACGTTCTGCAAAAGTCATGACATACTAAATCCTCCTAATTGCAATTTACTATGAGTCAGTGTTAGCCATTGTCTTAGGCAAAATGACACTGACTTATGTCACCAAAAATGTACCATGGTCAATTATGTACTTATTCAGATGAAATATTTGGGTCACATTAATGCAGTGTGCATTTTGGATTTTGTGGCAAAGGTTATTCAAGGCAGAAAATCTGAAAAGTATCTTTCTTTTTATTATTGCTCCCAGTATGTTACATTTTGTTAAATTAGTTCAACAAAACAATACAATCATAAAACTCATTCATACTCTTTCCTTTGACTGTGACTTGAAGAACTAGTGGCAGATGCAAGAAATTCTGTAACTCCTCTTTAAAGGAATCCTGTGTCATAACCTTTGGAGAATTACAGTAAAATATCAATGATAGAGCAATAGTTTTAGATTAAAGGACTTCGATCATTTCCCTAAATGTGGCAAATATGCTGTGGATCGTCCAGGAAACCTAGTCTCTACTACCTGAAATTTCCCTTCAAATAAGAATGAAAATAACTTGATCAATGGCACTGTGAGGTATGGACAACATTCAATAACCATTAGAAATATATCAGCCCTGTAGAGGCACTAAATTTTAACAGAGCTCTCCTTTAAGAATACTCATACTTCTGAATATTGTTTATTTCAGCTTCTACTTTTGTGCATCCTGGAAAACTGTATATCACCTCTATGCCATGGAGCTAGTCCCATGACATATGGCATCCCACATCCTGCTCTTTCCTTTCAATTGCTACTCAGTCACCAAGTAAATCTCATTACAGTGAGAACCATTTTTCTTATAGATATGTTCATTTTTTTTATATATCTTGGCACGAAAATCATCTTCCAAATCAAAACCAAGGAATATGCCATCGCATGATTCACTGGCTAACAGATGCGCTATCCACACCTACATCATGCAAGGTATTCCTGCAAATATGCCAAATATTTCTTGGCCTTCTCCCCATCCAAAGACAAGATACACTTTAGATCCTTAATTTTCTTAAAAAATAAACCATAAAGTTCCTAAGAAGTGAAATAAGGACTCATCATGAGCATTAGCAGGAATGTTGAATCTCATTTATATGAGAAATAGAATCTCAAAGAAGCTGACTGAACAAAACACGACATTTTAATTTCCTTCTTGAGCTCCAGTACTCACCCTAATGATATCCATTTTTTTTTAGTAGGAGCACAAAAATTTAGCTTCAGAAGATTTTTGTTAATAGCATGTTAATTTATTTGACTGTTTGAAAATGAGACCAGTTTTCAGTCACTTTGGAGATCTAGAATTCTTCTGTTTACTATCAGGAATATACAGAAAATTGAATTAGTGGACACTAGCTACTTTATTTTATTAGCACCCTGACCTTGTCTGTGCAGGTAAAAACATGAGACATCCCTGAGAAGACATGGTTTACATGATCAATCTTTTCTTTCAACTGGCACCTTAGGAAAGAAAATGTAGAGTTGTAATTGGCAGTTCTCCAAAATCACCATCTCGGCATTCAGTGGTGTCTTGGGTTGAAAAATGTAACGGAAAATGTGTATTCTATTTTCATCTGTTGGAGTCCACTGGGAGATACTGTTCCTTATCGCTTGTAACTCTAGGGGTGGAAAGAGGGCGGGTGTCCTCTGTTAGTGGGACACCTGATAACACCAGATAAGGCAGTGCCTTCTTATCTCTTCCTCCACCCACCCTGCTCTGAGGGACATCACCTGTGAATGGGCCATTTAAGGCCTCTCACATGACTGATAACATCACCTCATTCCATTGTGAGATGCTCCACCCAGTGGGAGGAGCCAAAGCCTTTCCACCGGGATAAAACCAGCAATCCCACACACCAAGAGAGCCTGTTTCCACTGGATTCCCAGAGGAAGATGGGACCCTTTCTGGAGGATCATCTCTACTTCAATGGAGCCACATCTCTCACTCCAGGAGGACTTACTTTGGACTGCTTCCAACACCCTGACCAACAGGGTGTCACATTTGCATTCTGACTCTGTCAGTAGTCCTTTGCACTATTACATTAATCTTATTTTATTTTATTTTTACCCTTCTTGTTGTTTGTTCTCTCTCTATTAAATTGTATTTCTGACTTGGAGTCTCACTGGTTTTGCTTTCAAACCAGTACAAATGGTAGCCAACCAAATGTTGGATAGCCTCAGAAAGAGTACTGACAGCAATAGAAGAAATATCTTCTACATCTTGAGTACTGGGTGCTGTTCTCATGCCTGTGTTTCATGAAGGCTATAACAGAGTTAGTGACTGCACAGAAAAAACAAGATAAAATTGACCAAAGGGATGGAGCACATGAAAGGGAAAAGTGTTGGCAAGAATCAGTTTGGAGAGCGTGAATGCAAAGTGCACAAAATCATGAAGGCAGTATATGAGAAAAGTTCAAAATCGTTGTTCTCAGAATGCTGCTATCATAGGTAGTCACTGAAACTAGTAGGAATTTGTCTTAAATAATAACTGGCCTCTTTGTAAGGGGTGATTTGGGGTGGGGGGAAACCCAACAAAGTGTGTGAGGACAAAATAGGATGCTATTAAAAGCCATTCAAATGAAGAAAAAAATTCTGTGAATATTTTTAGTGATTGGGGGGCGTGTGACAACTACAGGGTTTTAAGAATATCTGAGATTCAGAGATATCTGATGACAGAAATGGCATGCACATAGTTGATTCTGCTTCAAGACAAAGTAAGAAGCTGAAGATACTGAGGATCTCTTCAGATCTATTATTTTATGATTCCCTATGTAGCGAATTTAGTTAATACAGACCTTACAAATACTACATTTGGGTTCTTTCATTTGAATTACGCACAGAGAACTTATTTAGCAAATATTGGCCATCAGCAACCAAAGCAAAGCTTTGTCAGACTTACCCAGTGTCACAGCAAAGGTATATTTTGTATTAGTAAATGAACATTAGAGTTACCTAAGCCTATTTAACTCACTGAAGTATTATGAATAATTTCCATTAATAAGTAGGACCTCACTGTGTCTAGTTTAATATCTAGGCAAATCTGAAGATTCAGCTAAAGTAACCAGGTCGCTGTTTTCTGCAAGTCCAGCAGAGGGAGGTTTGAATTCCTTCTTTTTATTTTTCAAAGAATTAGTGAAACTTCCCAGGCCACAAAAGGTGTATAGTCTGACATTAAAAGGTTAAGACACATCAATTTTTTCTATAAATGTGAGAAAATTAGATATAGTATTTCCTAACATTATTGAAAAAGAAACTAAAGTTACATGAAACTCAATCATTTGACATTCTTAAATTTTAGATGCATGTGGATGCAACATAATAGCTTTTCTTCTGCTGTGTTGTTTTTAAAGATTTATTTTTTCTACATGAGAAAATGCATCATGTACCTACGGCAGGCAGACCTTGAGTTTCTCTATGAAAGCTGAAATAATTTGTTGACCATGTCTGACTATTTACATTTTTAAGAGTACATTTCACAGTTTCTTTTCAAGTATTTCAGCAATGCTAAAATATTGTTTGAATTTGCTGTGGAATGGCAGTGGCTGTTTAATCTTCTGTTCAAAAATCCATCTGATTGCTGGCATATTTAGGAATGTGCAGAGACAGAGAGCATTATTTCATGGAATGACAGTGCAGTTACCACAAATTGTATTCTTGTTCTAAGTATGTGACAACATGAAAAAATGAGAGATCTCTTTCATATGATGAATACCATGAAATAACATATTTGAATATTGGTTTACTGCTGACATTTGTAATAATAAGCAATCAGCTACACAATACAAAAAGATGCAAACACAGATTTTCTAAACAATACACACTCAATCTATATTTTCTAAGTTGCTGTAATGGATATAAATGAATATTTAATGGTTCCAAGGTTTTCTTGGACATTAGAGTGCATAGGAGGAATTTTAGCAAGTTTAGAAGTAGGTAGAAAAGAAACAGATTTTTCACAGCCTGCAAAACTTGCTCTAATTTTGCAACCTGTCAATAGCCCTACTGAAATCACACAGGAGACTACTCACACATGTAAAGCTACTTGCAAGTGTAAATATTAGTTCAAAGAGACAGGGAATTGCTGTAGGTAAGTATTCCTCATGTAAACAAGCCTGATAAGAAATGTCTGTGTTAGGAATCTTCTGTAAATAGCAAAGAGACTTAGGATGTCTCCACTGCCAATATCACTAAACCTCCTTTAGCCTTTTCAGTGCTGAAGGATCTACAAAAAGACAATATTGTGATAGTTCCTTTAACATAATAGAGGCCATTGATTATTGCACTAAATTAGAACTTTGTTGCCACTGTTTTTCTCTCTCTTTTTTTTTTTTCCCCCTTTGGACTGTCTTTAGTAGTCTAATCAAGATAAGATTCTGGTTGTAAAATGCTGATACTACCAGAAATTACTTCTTCATGCCTGAATATATTGCATTATAGTGATAGTCTAACCATGCCTCTTAGCCTTTTCTTTTTTAAGTTTTCTGACACATGCAGCAATATATGCAAATTCATGAATGATTTTCTCTATGTCATCCTTTCATTTGGCATATTCAGTTTAGAATCACACAGTAGGGCAAAATGTTCTTCTGGGTAGTAAAAGTGTTTCTTTCTTGCCACTGAGCAAATAGGAACTTGCATCTGTCTGGGTTATTTTGCATTATTTTTATCAGCACGTATCAAAGGGTTCTTATCAAAACTGAATCTTTAGTTCACTATCATTCAAATCAATGAGGAGAAAAACATGTGGGTTTTGAAGCTTTCAGATCTCATAAACTAGTTTTCTCTCTGGAGAGCCACATGGAATAATTCCAAGACCAAATATTCCTCTTTTTAATTAGGTTAGGTCCCAGATATTATATTTCTATCATATTTTGTCATAATGCTGGCTTCTGTGCCTGAAACTCTTTGCCACAAAAACTATACTTCTGAGTAGAGTAGAGAAGATTGTCAGTAGGAACTGCTTTAGCTGCAAAATGAAAAATGGCCTTACCTAGTCCCCTTGAGAATGAATAATGTACTCTCCAAGAGGCCACTTGCTCTTCCACAAAGGTTTCATAATTTGAATGAGATGATTTCGTCTCTTAGAATTTCTGGATATAAAGAATCTGAAATAAAAGTGTGATGGGCCTTCCTTTTGTATATTTCAAAGGCAAGAATTCTAAGAAAATATTAAAACTAAAAATCTGCTTCAGTGACACTGTAGTTATATAACAGAATTAGAGTTAGTTATGAAAGAAACATGTATCAATAATTCTTCAGGGTCTCTCTTTGTATTTTGAAAGATGGTTATGTTCTGTACATAAGATCATAAGAAAGGTGCAGCTGGATCCTGGGACTCTGCCCTGCAATCCTGCTCCAGAGAGGAAATATCTAAGGCAGAGAAAAGTTAAAGAGAAAAGCCAACAAGATACTTTCCATCATGTTCTCACAGTCTCCAGAAATTTCAATTTAAGTATCTTCCTGTGTTGCATATGGCAATATTTGGAAATTCTTAGTAGGTTTTCTGCCATGTGTTTGTCCAGTTTCCTCTCTACGCCACATTTTTGTTTTTTTAATACTGTAATACAGATACATCTGTAGTATATTTTGGTGTAAGGTTCCATAGATCTGGTTCATATTATATACTTATTTCACTGTTCATAATGGAATACAGAGATAAAATATTAACTGCCTCTCAGAACATCTAAACAACAAAAGGGAAATAAAATAGGTTTTTTTAATATCTTTACAGATCTTTAACAGCAGTAGCATAGCAGGAGTAGCATCCTGTTGAAAGAATTTTGTCTGTCTTCCAGTCAGCAAGTTTATCAAATGCTGCAACTATAATCTGAACTACATCTGAATTTATAATCTTTAGCAAAAAAAGTAGAATCTTCTTCACTAGTCTTTCACTGGTATCAGATTAATCCTTTGGAAAGCCTCAAGGAATTTATATTAAGCATAGTGTATTGAAAGTTTACTTGAGCCAAATCTCTTTGTATTTGTTATTTGTATGTAAATATGCAGCCATTGCAGAAATGTCCATGTTATTAAAATCAACCAGTGGGGCACCGCAAAATTGACTAGACTCATGTTCCATAGAAAAATTGGACTAACTTGACTAAACACAAAAAAATAAGAAGAGATTTAAAGTTACCCTGAATGTCTCCAATTAGCATCATATGGAAAACTGATAAAATGATATCATTGAATCTGATTCTTGTCCCAGTACTGATGCTGAAGGAATTAAATAAATCCTTGCTGTACATTCTGTGGCATATCAAAGTGTTATTTTAGAATTTTTAAGCATGTGTTTTTGTGTATATGTGGTTAAGTAATATCTGGCAGCAAGGGTTTGGCATGAACAGGCAAGTTAGCTGTTGAGTAACCGCTCACAGATAACTAGATACTCCTGAAAGTCTTCTGCTTGTATTTATAGATTTTTGGCCCAAAGACATGATTAAGGCCTGCCTCCTGAGCATTTGAGGCTGTTGAACTCCTCCAAGTTATTCTTAGAGAAAAGAAAGTGGATAACATCTGAAAGGAAATTAAAAGAAATTCAGAAAGCATTGCACGTTTAGTTTAAAATCTCACATTACAGAGAATCCACACAGATCTTTGCAAACTATTTCAAGCAATACTATGTTTTCAGTCAAACCAACACTTTTTCTAATCCTAAATTTGTTCAGCCTTTACTTCTATTTTTTGTTGTTTCTTTGCCTGAAAAATGACAGAACATTTCACACATAAATATTGTGTTAAATTAAGACTGAGAGCAGAGGGAAATAANTTTTTCTAAAAAAAAAACCCAAAATGTGTTAGTTATCGTATAGAAAGGTGTTATAAACTGTAAACATTTGTACAAATGGTACATTTGTGATTGTGATTATAATGTGCAGAAGTAAGAAGCAGAAACATTCATTTATCTTCTTCATAAGTATTTAGTAGCTTATCATACAACATGATTCAGACTACCTTACAATGATACACTGTCTGTCACTCATCTACTGCCAGATGAAGAAAGTTGCCCTGGGAATAGATACCTCCTTCCCTAACTAGAGGGTAATGAGTTTTAATCAAACTTAGCTTCAGAAAATATTTTTTCTGAACCTGAAGTATACAGGGGTAAGATTTGCTTATCCATGTTGTCTCTGCATTGAAGATTTCAGAAAAGAGATAAAAATCAGCTGTAGAGGTGAAAAAACCTTGATTACTCTTGGAGAAAGGTTAAGATATAAAAGTTTAATTAAGATTGATTTTGGACTTTGGTGGTCTTTGAGTTAATTAATTAAAAGCAGAAACAGATGAAAGATACATATTAATATTAATACCTAATCAGAAAGAACTTCAGTCAATGTAAGAGGATGAACTGGGGAGACCTTTACTAGAACATGTGACTTGGCCTTCAGGCTCCTTTACAGCACTTGTGACATCATTGCTGGCTGAGAGACTTTCAGGCTCTTTTAGAGCATCAGCAGCATTTACATGCTGTTATTACTTCATGCCCTGCTTCTGCAATGATCCCCTTCTCCATTAGGAATGCTCTGCAGTGTTGACCCTCTACCAGCTACTTGGTGATAATGGCCTCAGCTTGGAGTGGCATGAAAATAGATGACCTCTAGTATCAGTGATTACAATGAGCACATGCATGGTTTGAAATGACTCCCATCATATTTCACATCCTCTAATATACAATGAAATTGGAACAGGCTCAGGGCAGAGATGTTTATGTAATCAAACTCAGTGAATAGGAATAGAGTGCAGAATTGAATTCAGCAAATGTTGGCAGGCATCCTCAAACCTCACCTATCTTAGTGTGTCCTTTGTCTCTAGAGGCATATGAGATTGGATGCCTGTCATTTGCTGTTGAGCAGAGTATTTATCTACACAGCTGATGATAAGCCGTAATTTTCATGGCTAAGACAATCTGAACCACAAAATTCTTTAGCATATCATTATCAAAAACTACATAATATTTCCTCTCCTTAGAATTCAATTTGTTTCCAGAGTACTAAGGTCTGTGTGCACTAAAATTATTTTTTCAGTAAACCATTTAATTTAAAATTTAGATAAGTTTGATTTTACTGTAACTCTAATTTCAAATCTACTTATATTTATGCAATACTTGTAGATCTTACGTTCACAGTAGGAATTCTACATTAAATAAGTGAAATAAGACACAATTGTTTTGTGGATTTATATGGTTTTCTTTATGCCACCATTACGTTTTGGGTTTTAGCTATCAATATTACATAGTTTCAGCAAGGAAAGCATATCCAAGGAAGACTGAGAGGTTCAGCTTGAGGCATTTTCAAAGAATGTTTCTTTCATGAGAAATTTGAAGGAACAAGAAGGATATAAAAAAATGTCGTGAATACCTGGAAAACAGGCAGGGACAGAAAATTCTCTAAGGGACAGAAAAATCTCTACCCAAATGCAGGTTATTCAGAGAATTGGTCACTTGCTGCACAGATGTGAGGGACAGAAGGGTGTTGTAACTTTGACAACGGGGCCCTCTGTGTACCTCTGCTCAAAAGTCTTTGCCGCTTGCTCATCCTTTCTCTGTCTCACTGCTCAGTGAAGAACAAAGCAGTAGAGGATTAGCATGTATTAGCCACAGTGTAAGTGTTATTTGCTTTCTTAAAAGATGGTTTTGTTTGAGGAATGGTGCTCATTTCATCTTAATAGTTTTTAAAACTGTCACATTCAAGTATTTCAATTAATCGTTTCTCAGGTGGACAAAGAAATGTTGTTTGGTGCTTCTTAAACATATCCAGTACAAGCAACTGCTGGAAAGTTACTTCCTTGTCAGGCTTTTGTATGTGTCCAAAGAAGTCAGAGTCCTTGTGTCTGTGTTCAACCCAAAAAAAAAAAAAACAAACAGGCAGTTGGTTTCTTTATGATAAAATCAGCCTTAGTGCTATTCTTTGGAAAGACACCTGTGCTTTTTGAATACAGCTTATTTTGAGCACTAAGATACATAGACACATACTGAGCTAAAAAATCTCCTAGACATAAACACTCCTTTTCTCTCAGCCTCTACATATTCGCCCTTCCTTGCAGGAAGTATGAAATATCCTCTCCTCTCTTGTCAGGTTACTGGTGGTTTCTCACGTCTTCTAACTCACAAGGTCACCTTTTGAAAAAATGTTGAATCTTTTTTGTAACAACCCACCTTTCTTTAAAAATCACTACAACGGTCTGATGCTAGGTGGCATTCTGCTGTCTTTATGGCTTCCATAAAGGATTCTGCTGTCATGACAGTTTTAAGTTGGTATAGCTATGCTACCATTAATGCAGTTGCTCCGGGTTTATGTTTGAGTAAGTAGCAATTGTGGTAGACCCAATATATTTAAAAGACATGTAAAAGAGAGAGCAGTTTATACAACTGTTTTTACCAATTTCTAATTTAAGTGGTCAAACCAGGATTATTTCATTAGTATATGGCAGTTTAGACCAGTGTAAGTGACTTGACTCTGAAGTTATCTCCTTCCTTAGAAGTGACTCAATGACCTGAAGAATCAAAACTTAAGTTGATAGTTCTGATTTATTAGGTATACCCAGAAATCTAACAGGAAAAGAAGAATGACCATTTTAAAATAATTTAACTGTGTTTTAAACAGTGGAGCTTTTTCTGTTAAATAAGTAAAACAGGTTCCGTAGAAGAGTTTTGTATTTTCTATTAGACACATATGAACAGTTAAAGTATACAGAAAAACTGTTTTTAAAATTCTATACTGTAAAGGTTCTTGGTATCAGGAAAATGTCATTGTAATTCACATAGACAGAATTTCTCTGATATAAAGTCTGGGTTTGATTCAAGCTTATTAAAGGAAATGAAAATACCTCCAACATAAGGGGCAGATGAGGAGAAACGAAAGAATAACAAAATAGACTCAATTTTCTTCTGTGAACTGATACAGAGATAAAATTGGAGATAACCACAGCAACAGCAAAAACTTATCAGAACTATTCCTTGAATTTTCTGTAACTGTGTATGAAAATCCCCAGACTGCTTTAAGGTTTCCAATCAGACAGTACCCGTGAAGGTTAGAGATTTCTGGGAAAATATCTCTGTGTGGTGTACTGGCATTAAGGAGCTATCTAACAAAGACAAGCTGATGCTGCATGTTCCAATTACTGAGAGCCTTTATCAGGACTTTTTGCAAAGCTCTTAGATTTCTTGATAAATAAGAGACACACGGTGCTATGTTTTATTGTTATGGTTAATGACAGTGATTTCTTGGCATGAATGCCAGGGAGATACAAAGACAAACTGAACTCTATACAATACCAAGTTATTTTCCTAGTGCTAACATTTTGAACTATTCCAGATTTTTTATAGAAAGAATCAAATAAAACAGCTTCTGAATTATCTCTATCTTTTAACCAAGGTGCAGCTTCCAAAAATGATGTATATTTCTTATTGGAAAAGTGGTAAAAGGGGAATTTCTTTACTGCTTGGACATTTAACTCTCTTGCTTGTTCAAATCATATTCTGGTATGAAAATTTCTTCAGCTGTCAAGAAAAGCACAGAGAATTTCTGCCTACTGCCTGAAAAACAAAACAACAAATTCTTTGTGTCTGGAATCAGTGATGTTTTGGTCAGTTCAAAATAATCTGGTCTGAACTCAGTCCTTTTTAGGCCAAGTTTGAATGCACTGACTTCCATATACCATCCACAAGTGACATCTGCCTAGCAATGAGCACTGAAAACCTTACCGGAAAATGAATGCCAGTGTAAAGACTTCCCCTTCACTAGTAGCTTTTCTTTTTTCTTTAGCTGTTCCTTATTCCTCCAGATGCTTTGTTCCTGTCTCTGCAATCAGTGCCCTGAATACTGTTTGGACTTGTTCAGCTATTTGTTTGCTATTGTCTTTTGACTTCTGAAGGAATTCTATTAAGATGGACAGTATGGAAATAAATAAAATAGGATTCTAGAAGGCTACAGCCGAAAATCCTCTTATGGATTATGGATTCTTATTTCCTAAACACAATAGCTGAGATTCTGTACTGCGTGTTGCTAAAAAAAACCCCCACGTCACAGCCTTGGGGAACAAAATAAAGCCACAATGATGTTAAGCTTGTCTTACTATTTTCTCTGGATTAGATATTGGTCATGCTAGTATTTCAAAAAGCCTCAGGAGACAAGTAGCCTTTCTGTCTGTCTGGTGGGATGTGGTACCACCTGGAACCTCTGCTGCCCCACATAACCTAGTCCTGTTTTCACTCTGTGTTCTCACCCTCAGCAGGCTGTTAATATCAAATTTGTAAAAGTATTACTTTTTTCTGAGCTAAAATTAGCATTCCCAAAGAAGCCGGAATATTAGAGAATACACTGACCATGCAGACCTGCCTGACAAAAAAAAAGAAATGTGGGGAAAAAAATCTACTTAAATTTTTAAAGGCAGGGCTGTTTGTTAGAAAAGTTTTATTAATATTATCTTTAGCTCCTCTGTTCTCAATCTATTTAGATCTAGAGACCTTTAGGAGTTCTTTGATTTCATTTTTTTGGCAGAGTCTTCCTGCACAGACTGATTTGAATCAGCAAAACTAAACCATAGGGCCTCCCAAAGATAAAATCTTAAACAAATGAATAGACCTTATAATATAACTTGAAGGAAGTAGGTGTAGTTGAAATTCAGAAAAGTAGATTAAAATGATGAAGGTTCTTCAGAGATATTATAGAATTCCAGCTGAAATAAATAAATATGGAAACTGTCAGTCTGAGAAACCCAGTTTATTCTGGGTTTATTATTAGAAAAATCTTTCAAAGGAATGAAAAAGTTAGCCCATAAATGGCAAAAAATTCTACCAAATTCCAATTTGCAATGAATTCCCTTCCCTGTAGAATATGTATATATCATGTACCAGTCATTTAAAAACGTTAGGAAAGAAGAGAGTTAAAACTGGTGAATAAAGTTTGACTAAATAACTCCCATCATTAAACTCCGAAAATCTTAAATTAACTGAAGTAAAAAATCATTACATTTCAAAAAGTTATTGAGCTTCATATCTGTTTGTATGTATTCAAAGATCCAGTTTTGTCCTGAAAATACTGAAACTGATAAATCAAGTTCAACATGAAAGATATGGTACTTCTTTGATCACCTATGAAACACTTGATCAGAACTAGAATACTGTGATTTTTTTATTGGTTAGATTATGTTTTACAGATAATTTTCTTACTGAACATCTGTCATTATTTCCTCAGCCCATAGAGACAAACAGATAAAATCAGTTTAAAAGAGTTCCCAACTACACGCAGCTATGATGGAATTAGGGGTTTTTGCACACTCATTTAGCTACTTGCTTTCTTTACAAAACAGAAATTCTGGAATTCTAAAAAATTCCTAGTAATTCTGAAAAAACCTAGAATAAATAGTTTTCCCTTCCCATTTTATGTGATTAATTCTTTTTGGGCAAAGATAATAACTACCTGCCTGAAATTTATTATGTCTTATTCCCCAGCTAATTTTTGTCTGATATTAATCACTTCTTCAATGCAGCTGTAATCTCAGTTTAAAGGATCCTTTTAAACATCCAAACTATACAGATATTTATAGTGTGAAACTAATGCAAACCAGTAAAATATCTCAGTTTTTCTGCACCACCACTAAACTTTAAAAAAGATTTTTTTATTTACACCCTGTGAACACCTGGCAACTCTCTCCATATCTATAGGAACACACTGCTAGGAACCTAGACAACAAAGATCCTACCTTAGAGAATGTCAGACCATGACAAGTAAATATCCTTATTATGTGTTTTTGAAAGCTAAAAATATTCCAACTTCTTTTCCGACTACATTTTGTTCCTCTGTTTTTTCTATTTTTTATTTGATCTCAAAGCCTATTGACAATAAATGCAAGAAGTAATAGTCTCTGTTTATTTAACTTCATCTTTCTTTTACAATTAAGTTTCCTTTAGTAATGCCTCCTCTATTTTTTTTTTGCCACAGGCAAACTTATTTTTACAAATTTATTTTTACAGTACTCGTGTATTTCATTATTTTCCATGAAATTAAAATCAAGGCCATGAACTTAGGATGCTCTACTTCACCCTCAAAATCATATTCTTGAGTCTTTGGTGCCACTGGCTTTAGGTAATTTATTATTAATCTTATTTGTTATTTTTACTGTTCTCTAATACATGTGATGTCCTCTGCAGTCCTATTTAAACAAGTAAACAAACAAATCTCAAACATCTTTTCTCCTGTTTTTTCCCCTGGACCTCTTCTATAATCTTATAATTGCTTCTTCCCTGTAAAACTAATGTGCTAAAGTGCAAAGTCACAGAAATGGGCAAACTATGCCAGTAGCTATATTTCCAATCAAATCAGATGAAAGCTGCCATGTTCATACCCAACTCCCTGATGATTCAGAAATGAAGCTTTTACTTCAAACAATGTTCTTCAAGAATCTTTTCCATATTAGATCCTGAAAGAGTTTAATTTCAAATGTCTCACACTTTAACTGCTTGAAAAGAGCCTTCCAGGACACTTTTTTTACTCCTTCAGAAGAAAAAATATTTTCCATAGAAGAGGAGATGGGAATCGGTTTGTTGCTCTCACACACTGCATAAACACACACTCAGAAATTTTTATTCCTGAGTTTGTCACTCTTCAGAATACCAATAATGTGAATGCTACAAGTGTTTCTTGCTTTATAGTGCCAGTGATACCTACTTTGTATTTTGGAATAATAAGGAATATGAAGCATCTGCTCTTCTTTAGACCATGCATGCACAATTACTCAAAATACAAAATAACAGCAGAGGATAGGAAGCATAATCTCTAATCTGAATGTTTTTCTTGAAGAAGATGATGTTAAGTACTAATTATGGCACATCTGCTCATACTGTATAGTGCTAGCCTGAGTAAGAAGTCCAAAGAAAATCAGAAAGTACTGGAATTACCTACTATTGCTGCATACTATCACTGAGTAAGATGGCAGAATCAGGTCCTTATGTTTTTAAAACATTTGTCTCACTAAAGGCTAAATATTTATTAAGCTACCTCGGTTATTACTCCAGCTTTTTAAATCTGAGGTTTATATCTTGAACATGCCAATTATTATTATCAATTTAATTTTTTCCTCAATAGAAATTTGCTGATTTTTAAATTATTATAAATACTACTGAAAAATCCATCTGAGCACAATTATTTTATAATTCAAACACCCTGCATGGAAAGGTGTGATATTTAATAAACTTTCTTGGATTCTATGATAATGATCTATCTTTTACCCTGAATCTGAAAAAGAAAAAAAACGTATTTTCAGATTACAAGAGATATCTTTTATTGTTGCTATAAATACCCTGTTGTCTTTTTATTAAGGAAATGATGCCCAGCTTCAAAGCACCTCAAGATGTTTGATCTCCTAAATAAATCAATGAGACTTTTCTATTTTTCATCATATAAATGTCACACATCCCAGACCCTCTTTTCAATCACATGGTTCTAGCAGAGAGTGGACCTAATATTTATTTTATGTTATAACTATACAAAGTATGAAATAGATGAAACCTTCACACTGAACCTGCTTCCTGTAACAAGAAATGTGATGTAAAGCATGTGGAGTTAAAATAATAAGCATAATAATGTCTATTATTAAAGTCTAAAGATTATTCAAAAGTTTCAGTTTATTAACATTGATTCTTACTGAGAAAAAAGGTCTTTTTAGGATGACTTGGGACAAACTAGAAAGAAGATTAGTTTCTAGCACAGAAACAGTTAGTTGCCTTTTAAAAAAGTAATTTCACTCAATACTCAGTAGTGTAGAGAGACAGCATAAGCAATCAGTTCTCAACACAGAAGAAAAAAAATCTAAAAATCTACAGAACAGAGAAGCTCCTGGCCTAGTGCAATATACAGACTGCATGTCAAAATATTCACCCTCAAATTTTAAGTCACTCTCATGCTACTTTAACTACCTTTTTACTTTTACAGTTTAGCTTTGATTGACAGATACCAGTTGTGACGTAAACACAGCATCAAATATAATAATAACAATAAAAGGAAGGTGTGTGTTCAGATAAGTCACAGTGGAAAAGCATTTGGAGATGTGTGCAAGCTAGGGAATTACCAGTGAATGTTTTGGTGGAAATACCTGAAAATATGGTTAAGCAGGTAAAGTTGAGATTTGAAAACAAGATAGGTTGCAAGTACACCTGCTTCATCATAACCAAAGTTTCCCCCTTCTCTGGATTTTAATAGCACTTAATTATGCTTCCACTAGATCAAATAAGAGACAGGATTTTTAAAATGTCATAGGCTATTGCTTTATAGACAACTTGGAGCCATTAAGGTCTATATGAGTTCAATAATACCCATTCTGAAACTCAGCAAATAAATATTTATAAATTATAAAGAAACATTACTCCTTGGAGTCTATCAATTATTCATATTTTAGAAGTCCTTAAATATATGATAAACCATAATGGCTCCAATGGAACAGTCAACTCTCATAAACTTCTAGGAGGTTTTGTTTTCATTTTTATTTCATGTAAGTCTCCATTACAATTCTATAGCAGAGGAACTATGCATTAAAATAGCTCTGTAAAAGTGATACTATAGATGTGCTTGGTTTATATTAATCATCTTTGTGGCTAGGGATAAGTTGCTATTTGTGGTAGGCACTATGGGTTTTTGTGCTTTTTATGCAGTATTACAAACACAAAGTGCTTAGCAATTCCCTTCATTCCTAATAATAATTATTCTTTGTTGCCTTGCAGCTGCACCGAAGAGGTCCCCAGTGCATTAAATACCACAGAAAATGTAGAAAAAACTTAATACACATGCAAAAGTTTTGTTGTTTAAACTGAACAACATAAACCAAATGAGCTGCATGGCATTGTAACATTAAATGGGCATAAAGATGCTTAGACAAAGCTATCTCAATTCTGTACAAAAACAATTATGCATGGAAATTTTACTCCTCCCTGAAGTATTTATACCTGGGCAAAATATACCTGTGGACAAGGACTAAGAGGGGTTTCCCATGCTGCTTATGATTTTGGCAAGTAAGACAGACATGAGGTAAAGCCAAGAAAATGAGAGGTGAAATGATTTCCACGCGCTAACGCAGTGGGTTAATAATGACAGCCATGAATCTTTAATAACCAGGGAAGATATGTGAGATCCTTGCTGCCATGTATGCATCATCCCCTTCTTACGCTGTTCACTTGACAACATGCAGTGAATTAATGATCTTCAGCCTTTAACTCTACATTTCCCTTCTATCCTAACGATTTAAGCTGACTTAGTGAAGCATGATGCTGTGATACTTCCTTTGCAACTGTATCCAGCGTCGCTAGAGAATAATCCGGGTGAAGAGACCTCCTCGTGAAGGGAATCAGGGCAGCAGCAGCACTGAATCATAACCAGGGGGGAAAGATATGTTTTTGTTATGAGGATCTGCCTGAAGTTTGTATCTGATTCTTTCTCTTTTGAAAGCTTCTTTTAGAATGAGACCTCTCAATATGTCTCTATGTGAAAGATGTAGTTGCTATTAGATTTTATTTAATAAAGGAATTACAAAAGCAATGAAGTAAAATCTAAACTGTTGGACACACTCAGTGTAGAAAAGGATCAAAGCAATTCTTCTAATTTATTTAGTAGGATTTTGCCAGCTTTGGGAAGCTCTTCCGTATTTCAAACAGTAATAACAAATTTTACTTTAGATTGTCCCATAGTGAAGGGAAGGCATACACATACACTTAAGGAAAAACTAACGTGTTTGCCTAAAGGAAGGATGAAATCTTTTTTCACAGGGCTCAGCAGGTCAGTAAATTGGTGATGGAACAATTTGCATGTAGCCATCTCCAAAGTTCTCCACTTTGAACTTCTTCCAGGCTTTTCTTCCACATCTGCCAGTGTGCCTGCAGGAGGAAGTGCCAGAGCAATGAAGCACTTTTTTTTTTTTTTTTTTTTTTTTTTTCCTACTGAAAAAACAATTTTTCTGAAATACCAGTCATCTCAGTCACAGGAGCTTAGAGCCCTCAGGGCACCACTGGTCCTTATTTTTTCCAACCAGCTCTCCTGGTACCCCCACTCCTGTGCTCCCTGTACAGAAGCCCCACAGGCCTGAGCCCACAGATTCAGCAGAGCTAAGACATGGGCAAGAGGAGTCCAGTGGTGTCCCAGGCTGCTGTTTCTTGTCTGCTGGTCACGGGGCTGGCAGTGGATTCTGTTATTGCCAGAAGCCCTGCCCTGCTGCTCCTGTTCATGTGCCAGAGGGTGCTGCTGCTTTTGGAGGCAGCATCAGCCCTGTTTGTCCTGCAGTCACCCTTGGCTCTAGCTTGTCTTCCCTTGAAAAGCTCAACCCTGACTGGTGCCAGCCAACCTTACGTGCCTGCAGACTTGCTCTACAAGAAGGGGAGGGAAAGAGGCAGGATGTCGAGGGTACTACTAACACTCCAAGTGCAGGAATTTCAAGATTAGGAAGAGGCAAACCAGGAGCTGCATTTTTTACTGTCATTTTTTACTGAGCCTTCCTCCAGGTCACTCCACTTCACCTGCCACACAATGAGGCGCATGCAGATACCAGTCATTGAGAACAGTTATATTAACAACTTTACTCTTTTTCAGTGGTTTTTTTGGAGTAGAAAGAGCCAGTATTAAGAGTTGCCTTGATATTTCCTGTTTTTAAGAGACCTCTGTTGACTTTAATTACCCTTCCCTTAGGCTACTTAAGGACTTAAAACAAATGAAATTGACTGTGTCCCATGGGACTTTCAACACATTTCTAGCTCCTAAAAATACAAATAAGAGTTTCAATAAGCAGATTTTGACAAGACCCGGGCTATTTCTACATATCACTAATTGTTCATTCATCTGACTAGCCAATAATTCAACATAATTATGGTCCATGTCATATACATGTTATAAAACTATAAATTTAATTAAGCTGGCATGAGTTTCACAGAACAATTATATGGTATTTTCCTTGATCTTTTATGTTCTTTTTACAGAGTTACAACCTTCAAACAGAATGTTTCAAACTTAAGAAAATAATTTGCACTTAATATATAAAAAACTTAACTGGTGGCACAATTTACCAGCCTTAAAATACTGCCATGTTGCTGATCACAGAATCTTTCCAACACTCCGACTCCAATAGAATCAGATTTCTGGTTTTGGAAGTAACTCTGGAAAATGAATGAAGTATAGGGATATGAGTCTCCTCTGAAAGCCAAGTCTGCCTATAGACAAATTAAACATATCCTCTAAAAAAATAAAATCTTGATAAGATTAAGTTGCACTGCCATATCCTAGCAGCACAGCTACATATTCTTAAATTCAGTCTTTCTAGAAATGTTACTACCAGGCAGCAATAAAATGTTGGTATACAATATTCTATAATTTTTTTCACAAGGCTTTAGCAGAGAATTATTACATATAAATGATTCTAAATTACAGTTTATGCCATTCAGCAACAGAAAAGTAATGAGAAATAAAGTAAATCAGTGATTTTAGTTTTACTACAGACTGATACAACAAAAATAATCCCTGTTCTATCATATGTAGTGTAAATGTGTCTACTTGAGATATAACTAAAAGATTTTCTGTGTTCTAATATATAGAGCTATAGCAATATATCCAGAAAGGGGAAAAAAAAAGTGGGAAAAAAAACCAACCAAAAAATCCACACAAAAACATGCCTCCCAAAAAAAACCCCGACCACCAAAAAAACCCAAAAAGACCCCCCCAAAAAAACCCACAAACAAACAAACAACAACAACAACAACAAAAAAAAAAAAAAACCAACCAACCAACCAAACAAACAAACAAAAAAAACCACCAAAAAAAACCCAAAGCAACAAACCATACAACCAAAAAAACCCAAAACACAAATCAAAACAAAAAACACCCCATACTTAATATTTGTTCACTCTTTAGTAGTTCTAGGAAAGCAGATGGGTAATTGTACTAAACTTCTTTGTATGTCACTCTATGTATGGATTATACATGACAACTTTTTAAAGACAAATTAAAAATGCTCATAGGTTTTGCTCGATATTACATCATAAGGCAAAATTTCAGATACCCTGACACATTGGCTGTACATACCATCCTTACTTCTCAGAGAAGTTAACTTGAGTGCTCACACTGTAGTGTTTTTCTCTAGTGTATTTAGGCAACTTGTGTTTTTTTCTTATGCTGCAGTTCAACTGATAACCCTCCTGAGTTCTTTGCTTCTCATTTACTGGTTCTCCTGCAACAGCTGCCAGTGTACTAATAAAGTATCTCTACTGATGCCGAACAACCGTGAATATCAGTGTAAAATATGGTTGCTCCACCCCATCTTTTATTTATCTGCTCTCAGAATTGTTTGAGCGTGAAGTCAGAATAGTCTCTGAAGATTGCTCCTGTTTTTCTATTTCAAAGGACAGGGCTACTGTGCTGGATGCTTCTCATGTACTGGCAAAAAGCTGCATGAAATACTTATTCTTTCTCAGTCTGTAGTGCTTCTATCTGGATGACATTCACTGTTAATCTGAATTATTCCTCTTTGTACTTCAGGTTCAGGAGCAGCATAAAACACAGAGTTTAATGTAAAACTCCCAGACCCCTTGACTAGAATTATCTGATTATCTACCCCATCTATAATTTTGACCTCTGCTGTCGGCCACTACAGCTAATGGAGCTGACTTGCAAAAAATCACATGTTCTTTGTATGTCTCATGGGTGACTCTGGTGTAAAAGGGGCTCAATTTCTATGCACTATTATTCTTCCCACTCTAGGATTCTTTGGTGTGCCTGCCATTCTTTTAATATATCTTTTTCATATACTTTAAATAATTTTATTGAGATCATATATTGAAATTGTAAAGTCAATAAAAATTTCTTCTAAAATCCACACACAAATACCAGTACTGAAAAGGTTAACATTCCCAGTTAAAGCAATTAAATGTTTTATTTATATTTTGGGGATTAAGCAAGCAATTCAGGCATTGTAACAAATCAAGCTGACAAGTCCTATTCACATAAATGACAACATGCAGACAAAAATTAGATTAATTTCCAAAATAACAATAATTCCTTTACCCAGAATGCCACATTTATGGAAAGTCTTCAGAGCATTGCTTCCAATTATTTTCAACTCCGAAACAAATTATTACAGAACAACCTTTTCTTTATAAAATTACTTTATTTTGGTGACTCATTGCAGCTTTTCATTTTCTATAAATGGGCCCTCTTCATTATGTAGACACAGAAGGGATGCAATTGCAAAACAAAAGCAAGACAAAGGGGAAAGAAATAGTTTCTTCGTTAATATAGACACACATTTATGAAAACTTTACTAAATTAATGTAGCTGCAGGGTTCATAATAACCTGTGTGCACTTAGCCTTGCCAGATGATGCATAGGTTATTTCCCTGGAATTAAGCAGTCATGCATATTTACCTCACAGTAATATCTTCTGACAGACACATCCGCATATATACAAATACACTTACAATCATGCATGAAAAGGTATGAAAATTAATTAAACTAGAGTTTTTCAATAAGAAGAAAAGAAAGAAAATGTTTGTGCGATATAATAGGTAAACGTGGTCAACATAGAAATAGTCAGGAAAGAGCAAGGCAAGATCCAGCTCTTTTCTCATAAACAGGTATTTAGTGGTTGGTAGTTTTTTCAGTTTTTAATAGGTTAGGTTGTTGGTGCTCTGTTACCAGCTGATGATGACCACACAGAAAATTCTGAGTCAGTTTTGTATCACTGATATTTAATTGCTGCAGAGTTACGTCAGCTTCGCTTTTAGATCTGGCCCCTGCTGTCCAGAGCCTTTTAAACATTAGGTTACTACAATGCATAATTTATCACTACAGATTAAAGTTAGTCATGCATAGAAGACAAAAGACCAAGCAGGGTGCTTGTCTAGTGGGATCTATGCTGAATATTCATACTTGCTAGTCATTGTCTCTCTAGTCCTAAATCAGAGACCTGATTATCCAAGAGCTTCTCTGTCACCTACCAGGATGCATGCTGCCAGCAGGATGTGCTTTGTAAATACTCCTGGTTCTGTATGACTGGATTTTATTCAGGGACATTCCAGGAACAGGGCCAAAGCCATTTGTGTATAAGGATTTTTCAGAGAGAGGTGTGCTATTTTTTAGGAGACAACTCTTAGTGAAAGTACTGGGGTTTATGTCATTCACTGGCTGACTAACCTGAGCTGATTTGTTCATGCTGGATGTTTGGGGTTTTTATGCCTGCTGGATGTAGAATACCATTGAATGATTAAGTAGGAGAGCCTAGAGCTTTTTTCTTCTTTTTTTAATGTAAATCTAACTAAATAAAGAACAAAACCTGGAATGAACAGTGGGAGCACCATTTTCCTTTGTCATCTTCCTCTAGTCTGTTTTTTTTTTTCTTCACTTGCTCTCATATAAATTCTTGCCAAGCTTGATATGCTCAGCTAAAAGAAAGAAAAATCCTCCCCATAAATTATCATATGGAAACAATATTCACATGCTATTCTTAATGCTGGACTGTGCTTTGCCCTATGTGCAAATGTTTTTCATGTTTTTCCTAAAAATAAAAGACTTTTTTTACCTACTCATTTAAACAAATATGTCTCTTCTTCTTCACTATAAAGATACAGGAATAGTAATTATCCACTTTCTTATTGTGTTGGCCATTCTCTCAGAAAAAGGTATCCTGAATGAACTGTGTTTCTTCTCCCTCTACTTCCTCTCTCCAGAGACCTCTCTGCCCTCTATGTGATTAATTCCTGTGTGATAACACTTTCATTTTAGTTAACGTTATCATATTGTGCAGGTAGATTTTTGCATTTCTGTTACTTTTCAGGAGCACAGAACTTTGCTAATGACTCATAAAATAGGGTATTATTCTACATTCTCTATCATAACCCTTCTTTATCACATCAATTTGAATGTAGTGAGGCTGTATAAGCAAGGAAAAGAAACACTGTACTGGGAAGGCTTCAGTGTAATTTCTGAAGTACCTGACCATGTGCCAATGGAAATGTATGTCCTTCACCCCCATAAAGCCAGAGGGGGTGACAACAGAGCTGACAACAGTTTAAACAAGTACCTTGCAAAAAATGGCAACTGCAGTTGTTGAGGTACTTTACTAAAAGTGACAGATTTTGGATCTGCTCTTTTTTGCAAGTCCCCTGTGAGTCACACTACCATCATTTCTTTATCTGTAGGAGACAAACTCTGTCCCTTCTGTGAATTATGTCAGCAATCTTCCATCAGACACATGCAATATTGCTAGGTGACACCTTGCAGCAGGTGTTCACTTCTTCCATATGGTGCTTCACAAATTTACTTGAACTATCATATCTGAAGCATATTGAATTTGTTCAGTCTACAGAAGTTATCAAGGTAGATGAATGACTTTCTTTTAAGTATGCACATTCATCTTGGCTTGACAAGTGTCCATTTGACACTGACAGAAAATTCTTTTTATGAGAAGGCTCCAAAATACCACATTACCTGCCATTATAATTGCTGGGCTGAAAGAACTTTACAAGAAATGTTTGCAGATTCCCACAGGCAAATTACTTTTAGCTTGATATGTCAAAGTATAAAGTACCTCTTCTGAATTGGATAAGTGAGCAAAATTTATGAACAATAGACAAATCCACAACTCCTTTTAAGCTTTCATTTCACAATAAGAGTTTGTGTCTGTGTTTCTGGCTGTTTCATTCAATAATGAAGTGATGCTATCTAAAATGGCCTCCAACGAAAAGTAGAATTTTTGATTTTTCTAGAACACATACTATTGACAAGCAATGTAATCGTTGTCTGTTCTCCTGTCCAGCACAATGCTACCTGCAGCAATGAAACTTTTAACTCCTCTTCTATTTGCTGAAAGGATCCAGTCACAATCTGTGGGTAACATTTGGCATCCTGATTTAATTAAGGCTGCAAATTCATAGACAGTTTAGTAAGAATACTTACTGACTTCAACAAAACAGGGAGGAATGACACAGTTTCTGTGAGGTGGGATTCAAAATCAGCAGGTAACACCATAATTTGTAATTTGACTTTGTGAAAGTAAGATATGTTTTTTTGTTTGTTTGTTTGTTTGTCTGTTTTGTGTGGATTTTTTAAGCCTATACCATAAGAGCAAAAATAATAACAAAAGTAATCTTGGTCAACCTATGTTAGGATGGTACATATGAAAAGGCTAGTATACATATAGTAGCAAAAGTGTCAATCCCCCATCTATAGAGTGCTTAAAATCCTCTAGCTTATTGCCTAATATTTTTCTACACTGAACAGATTCTTGGCAGTAGCCCCAAAAATTAATGAAGCACACATGCATCTTCTACAAAATCTCTTCCAAAATTATGTTTTTGTAGAGCAGATTTCATTCCAAAACTTGTGTTGCTTGATACACAAAGTGAAGTGAAAACATCCATAGAAAATAACATTTTGTTTATCAAAACTAAAGTGGGATAGAAGGTCCTTCAACTTTTTCTGTCATGAAAAAATTAGGGTTATTATCTGTGTAATTAATTAGGTTTAGGGTGATTGCTCATAAAGCATGTTAGCATTGGATCCATTGTCTAGTGCCATGTAGATGGTGAACTTATGAACAGATATTTCTTGTGTTTGTTTTGGCTTCAGTAGAAATCAGGTTCATAAAAAAAACAATCACACAGTCACTGTATCTTTCACCCAAAGGCACTGCTATTCAAAAAATTAATGTTCAACCTTTTCAGGACTTTTGGCCTGCTTGAAGAGATTGGGGTTTGTGTGAATAGCTGTAGGCAATTTCCTACCTGATTTGTCCCACTAATGTGGCTAAAAGGAGTCTGTGAGCACTGTCTGAAGAGCCTATACATTCCACTTGTATATTCTGATCCAGCAAATTGTGGGAAGAAGTTAATGTTTATGTAGGGCTGGGTAAAAGTTCCACATAACTAATTTTCTTGTCCTTCATGGTAAACAGGAATAAATATTTTCTGCTTTATCATAATGTCATTAACCACACAGTATCTCTGAGATCTTTCTACAAGAACTTCCTGTCTCTTTTAGATGAACTCAAAATATTTCACTCTTGTTATAAGTTTTGTATGACCGTTCATCCCTTTACTGACCACTTGTGAATTTCTTTATCTATCCTAGTACAGAACCTTTTCACAGAATCACACAATGGTTGAGGCTGGAAAAGACCTCTCTTAGATCATCTTGTCCAACCCCCCTGCTCAAGCAGGGCTGTTCAGAGATAGAGAACCTAAGGAGGGTTCCAGAGTCTCTAAGGATAGAAACGCTGGAATCTCCAAGGGCAACCTGAACCAGTGCTCAGTCACCCAGTAAAAAGTTGTTTTCTGATGTTCAGATGGAACCTCCTGTGTTTCGGTCTGTGTCCACTGCTTCTGGTTCTGTCACTGCACCCCTGAAAAGAGTCTGACTGTTCTTTTTGAACCCTGCCTTCAGGTATTTATACACTTGGTCAAGGTTTTTCTGAGCCTTCTCTTCTCCAGACTGAACAGTCCCAGCTCTCTCTGCTTTTCCTCACTGGAAAGATACTTCAGTCTTCTGTGGTCCTTCATTGCACTTTATCCAGTATGTCCATGACTCTCTTGTACTGACCCCAGAACTGGACACAGCACTCCAGGTGTGGCCTCAAGAGTTTTGAGCAGAGGGAAAGGATCACCTCCCTTGACTTGTTCACAAAACTTCTTCTAATGCAGCACAGAATACCTTCTTGGCCACAAGGGCACTTTGCTGACCCATGTTCAACCTAGTGTCTACCAGGACCCTGAGATCCTACTCTGCCCAGCTGCTTTCCAGCTGGGTAACTCCCAGTAAGTATTACTACATGTGGTTGTTCTTTTCCAGGGGCTTAACTTTGTTCTGCTCTTCATTGAACTTAATGAGGTTCTTGTTGACTTGTTTCTCCAGCCTGTTGAGGTCCATCTGGATGGCAGCATGACCCTCTGGCATATCAACTACTAATCCTATTTTTGTGACAAAATTTTGAGGTCACACTCTGCCCAGGTCACTAATGAAGATGTTAAGCAGGACTGGATCCTATATCGACCCCAGGGGTGCAGTGTTAGTCACTCACCTCCAACCAGACTTTGTGCTGCTGATCACCACCCTCTGAGCCTGGCCTTTCAGCCACTTTTCAATCCATGTCACTGTAATCCAGACTCTACATTAACAGCTTCACTCTGTGGACCTTATGGAGGCCTGAAAGGCCTTTCTGAAGTGCTGGTTGACAATGTCCACAGCTCTCTTCTCACACACGAGTCAACAATTTCCTTGTAGAAAGTTACCCAGTTAATTGAGCATGACTTCTCCTTGGAGAAACAATGCTGACTACTTCTGATGATTTTCTTGCTGCTCATGTACCCGAAGAATTACTTCCAGGATTAGCTGCTCCATCACTTTCCCAGGATCTATATTGAGGTTGACCAAGATGTAGTTCCCTGGGTCTTCCATAAGAAGGTGACCTTAGCATTCCTCCAGTCTTAGGGAGCTTCTCTGAGTCACCATGATTAATTAATGATTATTGAGTGCCCCTCCCAGTGAAATGTGCCTGGTTCTTCAGCACTTGTAGTGTATCCCATCAGGGTTCATGAACTTCTGTGGGCCTGGTTTACTTAAGTGCTCCCTAACTTATCCATCTTCCACCAGGGGTACACTGTCTTTCCTCCAGCCTCTCCCCCTGACCTCTGAAACTTAGTATTGCAGAAGACCAGTCCTGCTAGTAAAGACTGAAGCAAAGAAGCCATTACAGTTCTGCCTCCATTTCTACTTTCTCTGTACCCAGGTTCCACGTCTCCAGCAATGGGCCCACATTTTCCCTATTTCTGCTTTTGGTGCTTATATACTTAGGGAAGCCTTTCTTGTAGTCTTTGACATGCCTGCCAAGATTCAATTCCATCTCAACTTTAGGTTTCATAACTTCATCTCTGGATGCTTCTGTATTCCTCCCAGGTTACCTGTTCTTGCTTCTATCCTATGTAAGCTTTCTTTTTGTGTTTGAATTTCTCTGGGGAGTTCCTTTTTCATTCATGCAGGCTTCCTAATATTTGCAACTGACATCATATTCTTGGTCATGAAGCTCTCTTGAGCTTGGAGGAGGTGATATTTGAATATTAACCAGCTTCTTGGGCTACCCTTCCCTCCAAGGCCTTATCCCATGGGTATCTTCCATTCTTGATCTCTTTGAAGAGATAAGTCTTCTCTGCTGAAGTCCAGGGCTGTAAGCTTGCTTTTCACTTTCATCCCTGTCCCCAGTATCCTGAACTACACAAACTCATGGTCATGCAGACAAATCACCTTTGATGTTCACATCCCCAACAAGTCTAACATTTTGATGTCAAACAGAACACTTCTCATTGGATCCTCAGTCCTCAGTTGGAAGTGGAATTTGTCATCAATGCAGTTCAAGAACCTTCAGAATTCCTGATGTTCTGCTGTGTTGACCCTCCAACAGATATCAAATGGTTGCTCAGGACCACGGGCTGTGCATGTGATGTTGCTCCTACATTTTTGTCTCATCCTTTTGTTCTTCCTGGTCATACAGTCTCTAGCAGACATCATTATCATGTCACCTTTGCCTGTCCTCTCTTTAGTCCTAACCCATATTAGGATGGACTCTTGTCCATCCTCAGGGAGAGCTCCATGCACTCCAGGTGGATTGACACATTACTGACAATCCTCATTCCTTGTCTTCCCTTCCTGTACTTCCTGTAGAGCCTGTATCCCTCCCTGGCAACACTCCACTTCTGGGAGCCTTCCACCGTGCCTCCATGACCCCAGCAAGTTTATAGCTCTGAAAACTCAATTCAGATCTCTAACTCAGTGTGTTTGTTCTCCATACTAAATTCATTAGCACACAGGTACCACCAGTTCTGCAACCAATCATTAACTGGTTCTATCAGTGCCCTTCTCCTTCCTCTCTGTGGCGCTACTGAGGAAACCAGATGGATCCTCATGCCCTTGACAACTGCCTACAGAGTTTTATGGTCACTTTTGATGCTGTTATGACTCTCAGTAATTTTGTGGTCATGATTTCTGTCTTTCCAGCTTTCCCTCAGTGGGTCCTCCCTCATCTATTGAGTATGACAATTTTGTAAAAGTAACTTATTTTTAAAAACTAATGTCTTTCCTTGGTGTTAAATCCAAGGTAAAGAGCAGATTATGATATATAGAGGGCTTTTTTTTACTCCTAAATTAAAGTTTCTGGAAAATACTTGTCAACAGCTTATTTTTAAGTTGAGCCATTTGTTGCAAAGCCATTTCTACCAACATTTCAGTTTTGCACAGTTCATTATTGTAAATACAAGGAAAAATCATCAGTGTGACAACCTCCCAAAAATCCTTCTGTGTAAACCAATGGAAAATGTTAATTAGTCTTGCAAAGTCTAATTCCTTTTATAGTATCATAATTTACAAACTTCACAACCTAGTGCTTTATACTTTCAACTTATGCTTCTGTGGTGTTCTAAAGTATGTTGGGATGAGAAGCTGCCTATAAAAATCTGTTCTCAGGAACACTATTATACTTCTACTTTTACTTTTCAAAGTTAGTTCTTTTCAGTTTTCTCCATCAAGACACAGCTTTTTCTTTCTCTGACATGTCTGTGATTGTAATAATTTTTTAATAATTTTGTTTGATCACATTCATTTTTTGAATTCTTTTAAATTCATGCCTAATTTGTGGTTTATACCAAAGATTCTCTATGGAAACAATGATCCTTCTAGTGTGTCATACATGTCTTTTACCATTTGACCATGATTTTGATTTCCTTCTTCTTCATTTTGTTTGTTCCCATTTTAAAAATAGGTATTTACTACACGGGTTTTTCCCCCTGTTGTAAGGGTTAGTAATATCACTGCTTTATTGCACTTCTATTTGTCAGCTTTATCTGGAATAATGCCTCCAAAACTTCTCAAAATGTAATCAAAGACTGTCTCAGACCTTGAGGTCTCTAATTGCCTGGTTCAAGAAATGTCCACTGAGGCTGTCAAGAATGTTATCATTACACCTTTATCTGCATTATTTTCATTTTAATCCAGAGAATTTAATGACCACATGTTTTTCCAGCCCCTTTCTAGCAGCATGACAGAAATTACAGGCAGACAAGAAGGTTGGGAGTCATGTTGTTTTCTGACTCCTGCACGTTCTGTCTTCCCCTGTGAAGAATCAAAGCTCTGTAGGGGATATCTTGCATGTCCCAGAAGGAAACTTATCATAGTCCTGAGAAAAATCTACTCCAGCACTGTTCTGCAGTTTCCAGCATGGAGGAAAAAAAAAAAAAGTTGCTGCCCTGGGAATATTATAACAGTATAAGGAAAAAGTGAGGGAGAGAAGACAAACTTGAAATTTCTATCAGCTACTGTGACACCAAAAAATAGTATTATTATAGTAACTGATACTACAGTGAAAGATTCAAACAGATATTGTTAGTTGTGGAAACACAGAAGAAGAAACTTCCAACTATTGCAATCCTCAGTCACTCTTCAGCAAATATGGCAGAATCTAACCTATTCCTTGAACTAGTCAAGTTTGCCTTCCTATATGGACCTATTTTCCCCTGCTCTGAGTTATGGAAATAAGCCTGTTCACATTTCTGCAGCAAAGTTGTGTTGGCTTTTTTTTTTTTTTTTTTTTTTTTTTTTTTTTTTTTTTTTTTTTTTTTTTTTGGGGTTTNTTTTTTTTTTTTTGTATTTTCATATTTATACAGCACTTGAAACAGAAAGTGTGAAAATATAGGAAAATAATCTATATTGTACATATAGATTTGTCTGCAGCTAACCAGAATTTTTAGTTCATTAAAAAAAAAATAGAAAAAAATACGATAATGTGAGAGGAAAGGAATAAACTGGTTAGTAACATCTTCTTTACATGGCTAAATCATCAATACATCAAATCCCCTTCCTGGGTATCCCTTAGAGGGAGAAGAATATAAGTTGAAGCAGCATAATGAGGAGAAGCTCTTTTGTAACTGGCTTGCTTCCAGTGATTATAATGTTGATGATAAATAATTACATGTGTTGCACACAATGTTTCTTATTTTGACAAGACAGAGACAACTTTCTTTGTACTTTGTAGGAGGAATACCAAGACCAGGTGTGAGCTCAACCCTGAACATTCTCTTCCATGTGTCATGTGGATGCAGTACACTCTCCATTGTGATTGATAACTGGGAAATCATTCCCTACCTTGAGAAAAGACAGGAAAAGAGAAGAGAAAACACAAAATACTAAAAAAGTGAAAGCTCAGACATAGCTCCCTTGTTACCAGAAAGGTACAACAGTGTTCATAATGAGATATTTTAATCTGGCGGTAACATCAAGTTTTAAGGGTTATCAAAGCAAATCCAGAAAGAAATCGGAACAGGTGGACAGAAAGAAGTGAATTTTAGCCACCCATAAACTTTCTGTGACCTCAGAATCTAAAGAGAGAAGTGTAAAAACATTACTTAATGTTAGTATTATTTGAAGGGTAGGGAATCAAATAGCAATTTGTGCAATAGAAATTTGACCAAACAAGATTTTAAATGATTTGTTGAGTTTCTTGTTTTTGTTGCAAAAATAAGTGCATTCATTTGAAGTATTATATATATAAATATATATACAGAGAAGTGGTTGGTCACTTTGAAAACCAATCTGAAAAGCAATTTTCTTTACATGAGATGCAAAGATGGAGTTATGCAAAGCAATTATGTTTTTATACCAGTTTCCAAAAATAACCTAGAATCACTCTAGTCCAAATTATTAAGTCGAGATTAGAAATAAATTATTTACAAATATATATATATTTATGTCAAGTTCGGCAAAAAGAAGCAAGAATATCCTTGCAATCAGCTTGGGATGTTATGGTCTACTTGAGTTGTCCAGCAGAGGGGTGAAAACTTGCTGGATCATCAGGATCTAAGGCAAAATTGATAATATATCATATTCTGCCTGGAAGTCCATTCCTAAATAAATCCTCAAGGATCTATCTTGGGACCTATCCTGTGCAATATTTCTCTCTGAAAAACAAACAAACAAACAAACAAACACACACACAAAAAAAAAAAAAAAAAAAAAAAATCTGAAAAAATCAGAGGAGACAGAGTTCATCTTCCTTGGGTTTTTAAATTATGTCAGACCGGATGCAGGTGATAAACCCAAGAGAAAGCCTGGAGCAGACAGACTGAAGGATGAGGCAAAAGGTAATTTCATGATGAAGAATGATTTCCCCACAACAAGTCTGTGCTATTAATTTCCATGCAAAATTTTTCTTTCTTTGTCCTGGAAATTACTTCCATGAGGATATGGTTTCCAGGAGCTGAAGTAAGATTGTCTAGCCTGTAATTCCCCAGATCTTTCTTCTGGCATTTGTTGAAGACAGGTGCTACATTTATTGTTTTGTGCAAAACCAATGACCCTTTATCATTGTCACAACCCCTTCAAGATATTGGAGAGTGGTTTCAAAATTACATCATCTAAATGCCTATTTTACAAATCTATTGAAAGAGATTAAAAAGAATAGTTAATAATTGTAAGAACTTGGAGTAGAGTACTGTGCATCCTACAGGTTTGCAGATCTGTGGTTCACAGGATCTACCATATTTTAACACAGTTACATGTAGAATAAAAGGAAGAACCTTACAGTTGGTTCACATGCACATTTTTTCATAAATGTAGCTTAAATAGAGCCTTTGTAGTTTTAGAGATCAAAGTAAAAGTGTGTGAACAAAATTGCACAAGAATGTCACTCATTTTAAGCCCACATATTGTACAAAAGCTAATTATCACCACTTTTTTTTCAAGACACTTAAGGTCTTCTAGACTTTGTCAAGGAGAGCTACAGAAGGCAGTTTGTCCCCTAATAGCATCAGCAAAGATTCTCTTTAGGCTTAGAACTTTACTTCTGACTGCACTTTCTGTCACCAATTATTTTATGTGCACACCAAAGGAAATCAGTCAAGACTGTCAGTAGCACTGATCCCACGTCTCTCTGCCAGATGTTATTCTTGTCCATCTGCTCACACTTGCCTTGCACAACATGAAAAAAGAATTGGAGGCTGTGAAGTGACACTGCAATTAACCTTGTAAATGATTTCCCCCTTTGCAAATGAAACTAGCAATTGGGTCCATAATTTACACAATTAAGAGCAATGCATCTTTGTCATTTTCTGTAATCCTCCATTTAATATTTGATCACTGGTTTAATGTTTAATACCATAGAATCATTGTTCTGGTTCCCTCATTTCTTGAATGTCCTTGATTTTAAAGATAATCAGCAAGATAGCAGCTTGATCTTGCAAAGATTTACTTTGAGCAAGTGTCTTGATGAAGGCTAATGTGAATAATTACTTGAGTAAAGGTATTCATGGGAAAATGCATGAAATATAAATTTCAGATACCTTTTTTCTATTTTATTAGACATCTTTAATTTGTTTTTTTGGTTTTTTTTTGGAGGTAGTTTGTTTAAAATTAATTTAGTATTTAGAGGTCTCCATAGGTACCAAATGTAACTGTTTTCAAAACCTGGATTTCTGTGCAACATAACTTAAAATTTTGTTGTTTCTTAAAGCAGCTATTAACAAAATCTTTTAACCATGAAAAATTGAAGCTGTCTGTCAATATCATTTGCCATCATGTGAATAAGATCACGCATAAAAAATGTTTGCATATGCATATTTGATATATAATAAAGTGAAAGATTTGGAATAGTGCACAATTCAGACAGATTTTGCTAATCTACCTAGATCCTCAAATATCTTAAATTAAGGATGTTGCTGCTATTCCAAACCTCTGATTCTGTAAAGGTTTTCAGTATGATGCAATTTTTTGAAGAAAACTGCTATTCACTAGAAAGTAAATGAAATGAATGACCAGGGGCTTGTTACAATGAATGATTTAGATGACCAGTTCAGAAGTTGAAGTTAAGCTTCCAGAAGTGAAAGCACATTCCATTAAATTACAGCAAAAAAGATTAAATAGTTTTACCATGGGAGGAATAGATTAGACATAGGAAAAATTTCTTCACTGAAAGAGTGGTCAGGCATTGGAATAGGCTATCCAGGGGATAGCCCTGGAAGCATTATCCCTAGAAGAGTTAAAAAGCATGTGGATGTTACCTACAGAGTGATTTAGTGGTGAACATGGCAGTGCTGGGTTTACAGGTGAATTCAGTGGTCTTAGAGATCTTCTCCAACCTCAACCATTCTGTGATATGTCTTTGCTGTTATTGTGTTTCATACTCCATAAATATTTTCCAAGTCAGATAAAAACCACTAGGTACAATAATAGACAGTTGTATTGTTTGACCAAGCTGCCGTCTCAGTCATGATGTGGAATCAAAAATTGAGTCTTGAGCCGATGAAAGTGTTGGGTACTGCAGCTGGAGCTACAGGACCCACCACTATTCTTTTTTATAGTAAAATAATTCTACACACAGGGCAGGATGTACCATTCACTGCACCCAGTTTTGTTACAGCTGAACCCAAATATACAAGAAACCAACATTTTGCTAAGTTTTAGTAGATGAGGCAAAATCTTCCAGGTTTCTTTAAGTAGCAGTTCCTTGGTGTGTTGGAAAAGAAAAATCACCCAAGTCATGTATGCTATAACTACATTGAGAAATGTATGCTTTCTTCACAATGCCTGGAGACACTTTTTTAATTCAAATAACTAAAATAAGTTTCAGTGGATTGCCTTAGACTTTCCTCATAAAAATAAAATTTTAAACAGGATAAATGTGTTAAGAGAAATAGGACCTTCCATTAAGATACATAATTTGTTGTTGGCTGGTTATCTGTTTTCTAGCTTTTGTGGAACTTTTTAAAATCAGCTGAGAACATTCATTACTTGTCAACTAAAATAATAACTGTATATCGTCCTGTTGTGTATATAAACCTTCATCTTAAGAATTTATTGAATTAGTATTTGCAGTCATGTCATCTTCAAAGTTCTTAGTCAAGAGGGTCTTTTATACATTACAACTTTTATAACGGAGGAATCGAGAAATTCTTAAAATAGATTGAAAAAAATAATTCCAGATTGTTTAAATTCTAGTTTCTCTTTATGGAGAAGATAAAATCATGATAGATTCGGCCTTTTTTGCAGTTAATTTCAAGTATTATTAAATAAAACAGTTTTGTCCTTTCTCAATAACCAATTATAAAAACTCCACAATAATTTTCATATTGTTTACAAATAATTGACAGATTTTCTTATGCTGTATGCTTATGCATACATGGGCTTATTCTTTGAACAGAACATTATCCTAAGATTAATCATAAAGATACAGTGTTTTCTGAACAAGCACATAATTCTTTATGTGTGTCCTTGGATAATGAAAGTTCAAGAAATAAACTTATTTCAAGCACACTGGTGTATATTTTTTCTTCATATCACCTTCAGAAGTCACCAACACTTTCTCATTGTGGGTTTTTTTCAGTATTTAGAAAATGTGAGGTACAAAGAAGATAGATATTATCCTGCTGTATTATGGCCCAAGGAAAGTAACATTCAGGACAAGTGAAGCCAAAGCTTATTTACTGTTCATTAGTATTGAACATCAAGTAAACCAGTTCTCTAGAGAGTAAAAACAAACACACCTTCAAAATACGTGCTGATCCACCATAAACAATCCTCTCCTCTCCTCTCCTCTCCTCTCC
>VXBR01010894.1:735497-747370 GCA_013400215.1 Cisticola juncidis | reverse complement strand
TTTTTTTTTTTGCCTGAAAGCTCCTAATTACAAAATTGTAATAATTTTGAGGGAGGGGGTTTTACATTCTCCATTCCAAGGAGAAAACTCCAGTTTTCCCTGACAGATACCTGTCTTTCTAGAACACGACACCCTAAATGAGTTTCAAATCACCAGCTGAGGAATTATGCACATGGTGGATGTTCCTTGACACTCGTCACTCCCATTGCTCTCAGCTTTGCTGGGATTTCCTTGGGTGCAAACAGAAACTCGGTTGTCAGTGACCATGCCAGATATATAAAGCACAAGTAATTGAGGAAAATTCAACATAACATATACTTTATGTTAATCTGTCCACTAGATGGAATCGTGACATTTGGAGAAATAAGATGGAGATGAGGAACTAATTGTTTCCCTTCCTGGCTTGAACAGATTCACCTTAAAATGCTACTAATATATTTTCATCAGGTCATTTAAAAAATAAGCAGTTCCAGTGCATGAAATATCTGTAGTCCTATTTAAGCTTCACTGAAATAAAAACCAAAAGATTAAAAAATCTGTCTACTTTAAGAAAAGACCCCCTTTTTGTTATTATTGAAAATTTCCATTTTTCACTTTTAAAACCTGAGCATTTGGTGATTTTTTTTCACACTCAACACTGCTTCTATTCTTACCCGTATTACTCAAAAGCTTTTAAATGGCACAAAATCTTTCTTTTTGTTTAAAAAAAGGCTTTGTATAAAAATGCTCTACATAAATTGATTTTTTCAAAAAAGATGAGCAATTGAAACTGAGAAACACCTTTTTCTTTCTTACGTTTATGGTGGAGTGAAATCAGATTTGCAAGGTACTTGATAAAATGGGAAAATTGGAATTCTCAGTACCAAGAGTTTAGACATAAAATGTTTTCAAAGTATCAGTACAATAAAAATAAGCTGATTATGGGGTCCTAAACTTCTAACAACTCTTATGCCTAGATATCTTGGCATTACTGTGAAGAAAAGGCTACTACCAAATCTAAAAATCAAGTTCAGTGTCATTTCACGAGCTTAGAAAATATTTTCTGACTCTTCCTCCACCCTAAAATATTGATCACTTTGATTTCACCTTCCAGGGACACTGGCACGTTTGGGAATTTCAATGAAACCTCAGAAGGACAGGCTAAATGCACACTCTCACTGAGAGACAGTTGGAGCACAAAGGTGAGTATTGCATCACATCACTGAGAGCACTCCATGTTTCCACTGATGGAATTTAGCTTTTCCTCTTTGTGGGTGGGAAGATGTAGCAAGAGCAGGATGACTTATAAAATAAAGGTAGAGCTTTTCCAAACTGGGCCTCAGATTTGGGCCTGTTAGGCCTCAGCTTTTAGGCCTGTGTGTTAGTAGATAAGCTTGTGGCACAGGTAGAAATTGGGTTAAGGTGTGGGTATCAATAGAATAGGGCAATTACTGTGAAGACACGGTAACTGCCTTAAGCTGTGATTGTTTACATATTTGTCCACGCTGGCTGCCAATAGAAATGCACCTGTTATTGTAAACTATTCTTGCTGTATTTAACCACCCCTTTCGCGAATAAAGAGGAGAACATATGTTATAACCATATTGGTCTGACCTGCGTTGCTGTCTCCAACCCCAGATTAGCCCCACGCTTCAGGAAGAGGTTCCTTTCTGCTTTCCACAAAGTTCTCCAGAAACTAGGGACCACCTTGAGGTGGTAAAAGTTCTCCCTAAATATCACTGCCCAGTTATTTTTATTATTTGACTCTCACTTAACACTCTTCAAACACTTTTAATAATCCCTAGGCCTATATTGTTAAGGGCATGAAAAGAGTTTGGATATCTTGAGGGACTTTGCAAAAAATTCTCAGTGCTGCACAAAGCTGTATCCTTTCTTTAGGCTGCATCTATGTAAGGGAAGGACCCACCTTGCATTTCATTTCAGTAATGCTTATTCCTATAAGAAAAAAAAGTGCAGGGTGAGACCTGACCTACTTGAGATGTAACAATATGTATATTTAGGTCCACAGTTTCTTACTCAGTTTCAGGATCCCCAGTGTTCTTTGGTCATCTGTATGATTTAAAAACAATTAGTAATTTTAATAACAGCACACTATTTAGTAATGTTTCTTCTCCTTTGGTTAACCCTATAAATAGGTTATATATCAGGTACTAATTGATCAGGAGCTCAATTTTATGTTTTGAAACCAGGTCAGAAGTGGAATAAACACAGGGCCTTTTCTTTCTAGGCCCAATTCAATTTGAAGGAGTTAGATTTAAATTTGAACAATGAAGCAATCTCTGGTATTCCCCATTGTAGTGTGGAACGAGTAAAGCACAGAAAATAAGAGCAAGCTGTTCCCTATTCTGGCGGCCACTGCTTTGAAAGACCCAAGGCAGAATTTTTACTAATGATAAAAGAAAATTACTGCAAGTAAGGAAAATTTCCTCTTTCTATACTTACACTGCCAGTGAAAAAAAAACAACCAAACAAGCAAGCAAACAACTACTCCCTACAACCCATTTCTATAGAAGTTACTATTACAGTTAAATCCACAGGAAAAAAAACCCCAAATACCTCCACGTTTAGTATTTTTTAGCTAATAACATTTATTTCTGTGTAAAGCTATGGCTTAAAAATTAAGCAAGCATGCTTTCAGGGCTTTTCATTTCCAGAAAACACCATATGGTTATCACTTGTCTAATGGAGATGCAAAACACCCCATGGACTCCACTGAGTGTTCTCTTTCTTTCTGACATGAGACATGTTTATAGCAGAAAAAGAACCAGCTCTCTTCTCTATTGTTACCTCTCCACAACCTGGAAGTATAGTGGGCAACTTTTTTACCTGGTTCAACAATTCCTTCTGTATCCTCTGTGGTTTGTTCTCTTTTGCTTGGTAAATTTACATTTAGTTTGGAAATTACAAATTAGATCTGCTCCAAACTCCTGGGGTTTTTTTGAGTAATGTAAGACTGAAAAGAATTGCCTGCAGCTCTTCTTCAACTGACTTGGTAATATCATTCTTCATTGTAAAGCCTCAGTGCTTATTAGGCCTCTGAGTGAATCAAGCCCTTGCAATAATGGCCAAAAAACCTGTTGTCAAGCCATCAGGAAATCTGAGCTGCTGTGTGCAGAGGAACTGTTAGGAGCTACGAAAGTGAGAAGTGATACTATGTAGATCACTGAAATGTGGGCATTTTCTCAGCTTTTTAAAAAATGTGATGAAGGTTCAAAGTCATACTGACACAGTTTTGTGCAAGTAGTTGGGCTATTTTCTTCTTTCTTCACATATGCTTAATTTCTTCTGCAGAAATACGTGCACGCAGAGATTTGAATACAGACTGAAGAGAAACAGGTGGACATGGGATTAAGAAAATGCAATTTTTATAACAAATGTTCTGAAAATATAAATTGTGTTGATATTTAAAGTGAAACTTTGTCTGATCTTGAAAAAATTTGCAATCTGAGTAAAACTTTAACAGGTTTCAAAATCACTTCTAGTTCCAAGACCAAATTATTAGAGGGTTATGGTTTCTTTGGAAAAAATTATGAACCTTCTTACAAGGAAACATTTCCTTTCACAAAGAAAAATCTCTTCTTAAAGGAAACACCCCAACAGATGTGCTAATGTAGCATTAAGAAACTCCAGATGATGTTCAGTATAACATCTTCATCATAAGTGAAATTACAGTCAAAAATTTGCCTTTCAAAGATGTCACCCAAGTAGTCAATATAAGTAGGAAAGCTTTGTCAGAAAAGAAGAAAGACAAATGAGTTTTAGCAACAACTGATTTTTATTTTTTTAATTTTAGGAGAAAGTTTTGTTTAGGTGCATGTTAAATTGTTCTCATTTGATAACCTAGATACCCTTAGAAGATATGCAATTTTTTCAGGGAGTGTTTCATGCCTTAAGCTATGGTTTAAGCTTATCTATTTTTTTTTTTTAGACAGTTCAGTGCTGTAACCATAGAAATCAATAGCCAAAAATTATAAATATCACATGTTTTTTAAACAAATAATTTTGGTTTTTGTGTGACTACAAACAGGTATTGAATTTATTTTCAGGCAGTAGAGCACCCTCAAAATTTCTGTCTTCTAAGATCAATCACTTGTTTGTGTGTTTTCCCTCATTTGTGACCATTTATAGGTCATGATTCAACCTCAGATAAAATGTAGCAATCTCCTGTGTGTTCCAGGCAAACAAAATATGATTTTTATCAAGTGCAGGGTCTATTTTTTCCTCTTTTTAATGAAATTTAGAAGAAGAGAGGCAGGCAGACTCTATTGTTCAAACACGTCACTTCAGCTTCAAACAAAGCAACATGGCATTTTAAAATATAGATAGAAAATAGAATCTGAGCTCAATAGAAATTAGGGGAGAGGGAGAAAGGAGCATGAAATCAAATCACTACCTTACTCTGACCTAAGAATATAGTTAAAGATAAGAGTCTTAATATGTCTTTCCTGTGGGTACATGAAGTACAATAGTTATTGAGAGAGATTGTGGTGACTCACTAGATGGGAAAATGACAGCTAGAGAGGAAATGAGACAAATCCCATGGTTCTTACACCCTTTTTACTCAGGTGAGTTGCCGCTGGCACAAAGAAACCAGTGTATGAGGGAGCTATAGTTTGTTAGGTTACAAAATCATTCTCTTCTTCCAATGCTAAGCTGCTCCCTCCAGTATTCTCTGAATTGTTTTGTCCTAGGGTGCCTAAGTGACACATACAGTGAAACCGAAACCCTTGAGCAATCTCTATGTGCTGCTTAATTAGTCCATTGGTTTAATGTTTAAAATTAAAGGCGAAACCTTTTAATGTTCTGGCTATTAGGCAGTTACTGCTGATATTCAAGCTTCATACCCTCTTCTTCCTTTCATCTCTTATAAGCCTATTATTACATGTTGTCTCAAGAGTGATCAAAACCACAGGCAGTCCAGTGGACTACCTTAATTTAACAACACTGCCCTCATTAGATTCCATGTCCAAGAAAGAGAAGTATTTGTCTCTCCCGTAGGCTGTCCTGTTGTGTTGGGAAGTATAAAACCTCTGATTCATTTCATTCATCCTCAAGAAGCAGCCTGTTCAGTTTTGATACGGAATGACACCCACTAAGTAAACACCCTACTAGAGAACCACACAAACTTATGTCATATATATATAGAGAGAGAAGGCTGATAGCTCTATGGAGGTTGGGTGAAGATTTTTATCAAGGTATGCTGGTAGTACTGGGATTGTTAAAATTGCAGGGTGGACTGACCCTGGCTGGATGCCAGGTGCCCACCAAGCCACTCTATCTCACCCTCCTCAGCTGGACAGGGGCAAGAAAAGACAACTAAAGGCTCATTGGTTAAGGACAGGGAGAGATAACTTGCCAATTACCATAATGGGCAAAACAGACCCAAATTAATTGATCTAATTAGCAATAAAAGCAGGGATCATGAGGAATAAACCCAAATCCTAATACCACCTTCCCTCCATGTCTTCCTCTTTCCTTAACTTCATCCCTGATCTCCCCACTTTCAGTAGTGCAGGTAGCTGGCAAGAGTCAGTTCTTCATATAGTTTTTTTTTTTCCTCTTACTTTTTCTTCTTTCTCCAGCATGAGATTCTTCCCAGTGGAGACATTTTCCCATTAAATTCTCCGGTGTGAGTCCTTCCCACTGGGCTACAGTTCTTCACAACCTTCTCCAGTGTGTCTCTTCCACAGGCTGCAGTCCTTCAGGGTGCCATAGTGCATCCCCTTGACAGAGTCATAAGTCCTGCCCACAAACCTGATGCTCTGGGTTCCTCTCTCCATGGTCCACAGGTCCTACCAGGAAGCCTCCTTCAGGCATCCGTCTCTTCTGGTGTGGTGTCCTGCACAGGCTGCAGATGGACATAAATTCCTTGACATTTTCAAATCCCTTGGCTTTCCCTATTCATATAGAAAACTCACACCGTATATTTTTGAAGAATACCAGTTGCAACAAGTGTTTGCACTATATGACATAGAACAGCAAATTCAGTTTATTTTTTATAAAAAGAAGCCATTGACATTAATACTTCTAAAAATCAGTGCCTGAATGCTTAACCCATGGCCCTCTGAGACAGGAATTTAGGAAAATTAGTACACAACTGGTTTAAATTATACTAGAATCCACACTTTTCTTGCAAAGTTCTTAGGTGTTTACAAGCTGAAAACTGAAAAACAAAATCCTAGAATTGCTGTGACAAAGAGGAAATATGCCATCTGCAATTGAAGGTTGAATATGAAAAGGTAGTAAAAAAATCCACAGTGTTTGAAAATACTCCCAAGCACATCCAAATAAAATACAGAATAATTAGAATTCCAGAATAAGATTGGACAGAATTTTTCTTCTTCAGTAAATTTAAGCAAGACTTAACAATCCTTCTTAGAGTTTATATCAATAAATTATACCATGAATTATTTTACTATGTAATGAGTTTCATATATTTGAAGTAAGTGAAGAAATTTAATGTGGGTATTAAAAAGGTTAATGCCAGTTAAAGAAATTGAAAAATACAAGTAATGTGATCTAAATGAGATAGTCAACTGAAAGTTAAAATATATTAAGTAGGGGATATCTCATAATTCAATTGTGAGCTTGGCAACAGCATGAGTATTTAAGCACTGTGTATTTTTAGTAACTTTCTTCACATAATTACTGCCAAATTAACTGCAGTATACAGGATCAACAACAAATGAATATTTCATAACTGATTACAAGTATAAAAGAATTTACTCCTGGAAGGTTGTTGTGATAGTGTTTTAAATGGATACTTGACATTATTAATACTCTATTTATTTATTTATTTCACATTGGAGTTGTATTTGGCATTTGGCAGAGATATAAAAATAGATGATCTCTGACTTGAGTATCTTAGATAAAATGACAATAGGGCAAAGTGGAAAAAGGATAAGAACAGATAAGTTGATAAAGCTCTTTGGAAGTATAAGATGACTGTCTTTAGCTGACAGCCCAAAAATAACCATTAATCCTGAGAACAAAAGAGGGAAATGTTTTTTTCCACCTGCTCTGGGCTTTGCCTCTCATTTCTGACAGGAGAACTGAAGGATTCTTTTGTTATCACTATCACTTTTTTTCAATATTGCAGGTGATTTATTTAGTGATTTAAATTATGCTATCAGCTGGTGGCTGAATAAAATGATCCTTAAAATCCACTTGCACCCTGAAGTTTTATCAGCCTGCTTTTTTAAGCTCTAGCCATGTTTCTGACCACTAGACAATTGGAAACATAATTTTAAAGAAACATTGAGTTTTTCAGGGAAACGTGATATTCTGACAGCTGTATTTTAAGGAAAATACAAATATCAGGAAACTTATGATAAAAATCATGAAAGTTGACAATGCTGCCATCTAGCCTTAGAAATATAATCAACAGGAGCAATCTGAGACAAAGCCATGGTTCTCTGAGTCTCCCCATTAGCTCCCTAAATAGCAGGAATCTGAGACTCCTTTCCATGAAGTCTTAGCAGCTTCACCATGAACAGTGATCATGAACAATGAGTCCTCTGACATCATTCTCAAGAGCAAGACTGTATTTATTTTGAGCTAGTGACATTGTATAGTCAGATGTACAGAGGCTGTGTACATGGGACAGTGCTCTGAAACCCCTGATTATAAAAATTAAAAAGCCAGCGAGCTTCTGTGTGCTGTCCTTTAAGGAGGAATTATGATCTCTGCAGCACATCATTTGTTCTCATGACTGGCTTCCTCTGTTTGTAAGTTGGGCTGCTGTTATGTAAGGCTAAGCTTAAAAAACTTACAAGATAAAGAAACATATTTTTCTTTGTCTAATCAGCATTTCTTTGATTTAGACCGCAAATTTGAGGTATTTTTAGTACCTAAGAAGATCAAAGAGGAGTCATCTTCAAACGTATAGGGGTAGAATTTGTTGTGGGTTTTGCTTTAAATGTTGTATTTTAAGATGTGTTGGATAAGATTTATCATTCTTATGTTTTAATGTGTGTAGCCTGTTAATGCTTATGTTTGAAATGCTATTATGTTTTTTTTTTCCTTTCTTGCTTTAAAACTAGCATTTGTCATTGTTTTGTTCTAGCTTGTTTAACAATAATTGATTTTGTGTTCACTTGTTAATTGGTTTACTTGTAACTTTATTGAAATTCATGGATTTGCTGATGTCCTGAGGAGGGTGTGTTTTCACTGGTAGTCACTAATTGCACGGTGTTAAGGATTCAAAAGCTTGCAACTTCTTCATAAAGCAATCAACACATTTTATTAACTTCCTGAGTCTGCTCTGCTCCCTGAATCATAGCATTTGTGATCCCGCTCTTAGCTGAAAAGAAGTGCAGTATTTGTATGATAAGAAACTCTTTGAAATGAACAGATATTTTACTTTCAAAAGAGTAGTTGCTTGGAGACAAATTGTTGTAATTATTATTATTTATTTCTACAACAGAAGGATTGTGAGCATCAAAATCAGAGATACATTGTGTTAAATGCAGAGCAAGAGAATAAAAGGCACTCAAACACCAAAAAGCGCAGAGATTAAGGGTTAGATGGTTCCTGAACATATTAGACACATGAGAAGCTTAGAGCAAGAAGAAGTGCCATGCACTTTGCAAAAGCACTACATACCTTTTGCTTATGAGCTCCATTTCTGGATGCTTCTTTCCGAGACAAACAGGAGGAACAAAGACCAGGCATCGAAGATGCTGGGTACCCTTGGTACCACCAAGGACAGGCAGAAACAGCGAGCACCATCTGTCAGCCCTTTGGAGCAGTGGATGTGTAGGAGCTGTGATGTGTCCTACTACCCCACAGATTCTATCACCCTGTCAGCCAGACCTTGTGAGGTCTGAGCCAAGACTGGACAGCAGCCTCTTCTCCTCACAGCCTGAAAAACAGCAGCAAAATGAAACCTAGCTTGATATGAAGCCTTAAAGATTTTACATTTCTACAGCTGTGCTGTGAAAGGAAATACACAATCAGGAGATTAGTCACAGATTTTTTAGCCTTGGTTTCCTCTTTTTTCAATTCTCTAGGTTTTTATCCTTATACCTTTGACCTTTTCCTTACAAAACTATTGTAGCTGTCTTTTAATCTTTCGTAATCCACTTCACAAGAGAAAATTTAGATTAAATTGTCTTTATAAATTTTCTTGTAGCTTTCCCAAATCCTTTTCCTACATCAGTGGAATCTTATACTGTTCTCCATTGCTCTCTGCCTCAGTACAATCAGATTGGTTTTATCATTGATTTACATAGGTGTATGTCATGCACCTGTCCAGACAGACACATGAGCTGGAAGATAGCAAACAATCATACTCAAAACTGACTGTAAAGAGTAGCCCAAATTTACTTACTGCATTGATTACATATGAAAACATTCCTTTGACTCCAGTGCATCTTCTCATTTATAACCAACCCCAAAATACTTTCTGAAAAGAGAATACCATTGGTTGTCCATCACTGAAAGGAAAGTTAGACCTTTGGTTAGATCAAAGGTAACATTGACAGCAAAGATTATACAACAAAATATATCCAATATATTTTACAACTTTTTTTTTTTTTTCAAAGAATTTCTGAGGAGAAATAAAAAAAGAAGGTTTTGTTATGGTTTAGAAACATCACTATAGTCTGATTGTCTAGTTTTTATGCTGTCTGGATTAAATAATACACTACTGGGAGGGAGACAGTTGCTCTTTATTTTATGCATGTACTGACAAACACAGCAAAAAAAAAAAACAATGTAATTTATACCCCTAAATCCATTGGGTTCAAACAATCATATATATATATATTTAGCTATACTTTGAACCTGAATAAGGAACTGCATATCTTTGTTGGCACTGGGGTAGGAAAATGCAGCAGTTGTCTGTCCTTTCTGTGAAGCATCCCTGATTCATCTGACTATGGCTAGGAGAGCATGATGTGGACAAAATAGTATTTCTGAAAAACAAGGAGGTTTTTGCTTGGGACATTGATAGAAATCTGAATATGTGGTCATTACACTCTTTGTGCCAACTTGTCTAAGAACTTTACAAAGCTGCTCATGTCCATTTTAAATTCATGAATGAGTGCTTAGCTTCTTAATTAAAAAAAAAAAAAAAAAAAAAAAAAAAAAAAAAAAAAAAAAAAAAAAAGTTATTAAAAAAAAAAAAAAAAAAAAAAAAAAAAAAAAAAAAAAAAAAAGTGTTATATTAAGAAATAGGTATTGTTTTCCAGTCTGGTATTATGCATAAAAAAAAATTTTTCATGCTCTTTATTTCACTTACACATTTATTGTGATTGTTAATTAGTGAATATAGATGAGGCGCCTTGAGATCCCAAGGTAAAAGTTTCTTTTTCATATCTACATAGACATTATACCCTTAAAAGAAATTAATTTGTATAACCAGCAGCTATCTACTTACACCTCATGTTATTTCACAGGCTGCCTAAATCAATGATTCAGTTAGAAAATGAAAGCAAAAGAGATTTCAGCCACAGATTTGTGACCTTACACAACAGATTTTTTCTCTCTTTCATACAAGCAACTAATTCAACATACAACTAATCTCACCAAAAAGCTATTTATCCTCTTATCATTTGAGTTCTTCAAGGTTTAAATGAGTTTTGGCAGCATTTTTTTAAATGTTTATAGACCTTCATTATGATTAATTTTAGCTCAGGCACAGAAAAAAAATCTCTTCACTTTAAGAACCATGCAGAAATACTAGAAAATTACTCTTTATAGTACTCTTTATAGGGTCTTTTTCCATTGTTTGTTTTTTGTTTGTTTTGCTTTTTAAAAATAAAATGAGGAATGGACATTTACAAATTAGATCTGAAAGAAATTTTAAGGCAGTGAAATGCAAAAATCAATTAAAAAAACCCCCAACAAAATGTAGGAATATGAGGATCACAAAGAAAAGCAAAGATTTTCATAGAAGTAAAATACCATAATTTCTAGTTCCCAGTTTCTTATTTTCTCTCTGTGAATCAGGAGTTTCCCTTAAGCAGTGCAGCATGTTTCTTAAAAGGATACTTTTTCCTTGTATAGTCTTCTCTCATGGTTAAAGTTGTGCAAGACCCAATGGCAACTACAGACAATGTTTACCTGTAAAATGAGCACTGGGCAGACTCTGAAAGCTGGTTACCAACCCCGTTCCATTTTTGAACACCCCAGGGTATCTCTTTTAATGGGACTTAAAGGAATTTCAAATAAAGTGAAAGGTACTCTATGACAAGGAAAGGCAGTTGTCCGTGAGTGGTTCACATGGACTCTGGGAGTTCCTAAATTTCCATTAATTCAAGAATGGGAGTGGAATGCAAAATACACAGAATACAAAAATCACAGAAATTGTTATCCACTGTGACATTTTATACCAACCACTACATTAAGGAATTCTTTTGGATTTGTAAAAATATTCCTGTGCAAGGTCAACATAAGAATCCTGATTTGACTGAGATCAAGTACAATCCTATCCTGATAGTCTTCTAGCAAACCTACTTGATCTCCTAGAAAATATTTTAATCAGTTTCTGATGATAGGGGGTGTCGTGGTTTGAAGGGAAGTGAGGTTTTTTTTTTTTTGAAGTAGTGGTCAAACCAATCAGTCCTTAAGTCTGATTATTGGCACCTTTGATGGCCACTAAGAGCTTGGACACACCTCTGAAGACACGAGGGGTTAAAAGCAGGATTTCCCAGCAGGATTCTCTCTTTTCCTGGCTCTGCTTTCGGAGAGGAGAGTCCTTCTTCTCCTCTCCCCTGCCCAGGCCTGGCTAGGCTGGGTGGGGGAGGGGAGCAAGGTGGGCCTGGCTGAGCAAGATGGGCGAGGCGTGGGGAACAGAGGGAGCTGGACTGGAGCTGGTCCAGCTTCTATTTAGGATGGAGGGATGGAGGGAGAACTTTGGAGGTGCCTTC
>VXBR01010894.1:701657-735373 GCA_013400215.1 Cisticola juncidis | reverse complement strand
CTGGACATGGAAAGGAGGGTGTCACCCTGGCAGACTCCTCCAGGCAGTGCCATGGGTGATGTTGGGAACATGGGATGATGGACCTGTGTTTCCTGTGGGGGGTCTGTGGTGCGAGAAAGACTCCTCTCGTCCTGGATGGAATGAGGATTGTTTGTTTTTAAGGGATGATGATTTTGATTAGGAACCCAGGGTTGTTGAGGGATTAAGAAAGTGAATGAGGGTAATGTGCTGGGGTCAACTGCGTGAGCATGTATGGAATGGAAATTGGGGGGAGGAGAAGCGGTGTTCAGGGAGGTTTTCTTTTCTGCTTTTGGGTGGTTGGGTTTTTCTTTTCTTTTCTATTGTCATGTAGTTTAATAAATTGTTTTTTCTCTCTCTCAAGTATTAGGCCTGCTTTGCTCTGTTCTTGACCACATCTTACAGTAGTTCATTAGGTAAAATATACACTCATGGGTGCATTGGCATTTTGTCCAGTGTCAGCCCATGACAGGGGGTAGAAATGGGTGGGAGAAAAAAACCAGTGTGATTTATTTTTTAGTTTCTCTTTAAATCTTTGCATAGCCTCACCAATTCCCCCAAGACAGCTAAAAACCAATGAGCCAGGGACTTCACAGACCACTGGCAAGTGCCTGTCATTACACAGAACTTCAGAACAAAGAGGGTGATTAATCCATTTAAATTTATAGTACAGGAAATATCAGAGGTGGCAGATGCTTTCCTCAATTGTGATTTACATAGAAAAGAAAATTAAAACCCTCACCGTAACAATTAACTGCCTGCTTCACTAGATCCACTGTCATCTCTGGCTTTTTCTTCCTGTGGAGAATGTAACTATAAATGCTTCCAGCTTTCCTGACACAAAGATGTGAGGGGCTGGGGGTTTGTTGCGGTTTTTCCTTGTTGTTGGTTTTTGCTCTGTGTTTTGTTGTTGTTGTTGTTTGGGGTTTTTTTGTTTTTTGTTTTTTTTTTTTTTGTTTTTTTTTTAATTATTAAAGATCTTCTATTGCTTGTTTCAGGTTATGATTTTTGGTGTGGGGAACCACTGGGGAATGCTGCTTTAGAAAATGAGTAATCTGTAATCATTAGAACTCTTCACACGGCAGCAAAACTGTCAGTATCTCTTCATTTGCTTCAAGACAAGGAGTTTTATATAAGTAGATCTAAATCTCAGCTGTAACATTCTCCTTGGGGTACATTAACAGTGCAGGATTTTACAATATTTCAGGACTAATTTCCTGCTTATTCAGATAGTTTTTCATCACAGAGAATTTACACAGTTACAGACATCTGTCTTAATAACACTCAGCATGTTAATGTGGGTCTTGAGGACATCAGGTGATTGAAACTGTAGCTAGTAAATTCTACCCATAATTTTGGAATGATCAAAAGTGAATCTTTCATGGCTTTGGAAGTTTTATTGTCTTAATTAGTTTTTACTCTGTAAATTATACTCTTCTGAGTTTTTGTTTTGGTTTGGGGTTTTGTTTGTTTGTTTGTTTGTTTGTTTGTTTGAGTGGTTTCTCTTTTTTATTTTTTCCCCTTTTTTATTTAGTTGGTTTGTTGATTCTGTTGTTTTTTTTTTCTCTCAGAACTATGGGTTGTATATAATGCTTTCAAGATGTGTAGTGAGAGTTTGAGGAGGAATACCCATTACATGAAATGATATGTAATTATAATACTGAACTTTGAGAAATTTCTCTTCTGCCAGTATAAATCTTACAAAGCCACACATTAACAGCACTCATTAGCAAATGACCAGACTAGGCTGTAAGTAGGTAAAATCATATTTTGCCTGAACTTTATGACTTTAGCAAGGAATAAAACCAAAGGGTTTCTCACAATTACCATTATGTGTTTTTCATGAACAGTCACTTTATTTTTAAGCCAGGGGAGTCTCAGATTTTCATAGAATGGACTATATATATATTATGGGAAATAAATTATTTTATTCAAAAGAAACATGGCTTTCCTCAGAGAAGGCAAAAAGGACTTTGCACCCAACTTTTCTATATGCAGGCACATCAGCCTGTAGCAGGAGTTCAGGAGGCAAAACCACAATGTGTAGCTGTAAGAGGACTAAGAACATATGCTCTAAGAGGAATAGCCTGATTTATGTAGAAGAATGAATGATAACCCCTCCATCAGAGCAAAGAGAAATCCAGGAAGGTCTGTGACCTCCAAGCCACAACTTTTTCTCTGATCTGCTGAGGTATTGTTCCCTTGAACTCCTGCTGTTCAGAGCAAATAGCCAAGTCACAATCGGACTTATATCCTTACTGTCAAGTTTGCAGGTCCTTTTTTCTCTTCCTGTCATCAACAGCTGGTAATGAGTTCACCTTCAAAAAACAAGTCTAATAAGTTGTGAATATTTTATCCAGGTTTACTGTAGTTACGTAGATTTGGATTTTATATTACTATTCAGTCTGGTTTATACTGTGTTTTATCTTCCTTCCCTTTTATGTATATGGTAACCTGTGGGTCCTTGGGAATGCATTGTCACCAGAGAGGGCTTCTTTTTTCTGAATAACAATGGATTACTCTACTTAAAAAGCATCTTGATATTTCAACGTTTTTTGTTGAACCATAAGAATTGTTTTTAAACTGTCCACAGTCCACAGTCATTGGAATGATTCTTAATTTCTGAAACAACACTCTTTAAACACTAATAGTGACACTAGGCTTATTCCACTCATCAGTTTAGCTGAGATTTAAAAGGATATGGAGCTCTTTCTGAAGTAGCGTGTCTTGAGTCAGACTTGGATGATCCTTCTGGTCCTTTCCAACTCAGGGTATTCTACGATATTCTATGAAGACCATTAAAAGTGTGCCACCTGGAATGCAGAGCCTGAAAGATAAGAAAATATGTAACAGCAAATCTGTAGCGAGACAGAAGGTGAGGACAGGATCCATAAGAAGATTAGAATAATTTTAATAAAGGCTATCTATGATGGCATTTTTTAACCTGATCTTTCTACATTATTCATTGTAAACACAAAAAATAGGTATCAGCAGTCCCCACTGGCTTTTTATCTTGCCATTATCCATGGTCATTTCCAGATTCTGTGGGTCTCAAGATGGCAATTGGAAGATGAGAGGTTAATGGCTTTATGCACTAATTCAAGGAGTGAGCTTTATTTGTAAAAGTCTCCTTTTTAAGACTCCTGTGGCAGAAACTGTCAAGTGAATAATTTAGGCTACTATCACTGATGGAGTGGAAATGTCAAAGAGCAATTCATTAGAGTCAGAGAACAAATAAGTAGGGATACTCAGAGCTTTGAAATGTGTGAAAGGCAAGAAAAAGTAGATGAACAAGATGTGATGAAAAAAAAAGAAGAATCAGTGAAAGAATGTAAGAGAGAGTAATCAGTGAAAAGGAAGATGACCTTGCGCATAGCAAAGGGCAAAAAGAGATTGTACACCATCTCGTTCTGCTCATGCTACTGTGACTAATTTTGATTCTAAAAGTCTTCAAATAGGTTTCTATGCACACACATTTTCAGGCTCACACACATATTTGCTGGAAGGACACTTAACTGTCATCTAGGCATGCTCCTGCTTGAATTAGGACTATATTCAATATTGGATTGGTCAGTTGTTTCCTCATCTAGTGGAATCTTGAAAAGACCTCTATGGACAATCTGTTTTTCTACTTCCTAACTTTATAATAAGGAAGCTAATTTCCTAAGGTCAGTCTGCAGATTCCAAATCCTAACTTGTAGCTGTTGTCTTTTGTTTTCTACCAGACACCAATGAAAACACCTTGGTTCAGTTCAACTCACCTTTGGCTTTTTCTGTGTTCACATCCAAACATCTTGAATTTCTATTTCATTTCTGTCCTTGATTACACCTAATACATGCTGTCTTTAAAATTTTGTTCTTTTTGGATTTTTTGCTTAGCGTCTTACCAAAATGTCTTGTCTTTTTGTAGAACAGGATACTTTGTTCCTGAGTGCTAAAAGTTACAGTTCTATTCTGTTCCTCTTTATAGTCCCCCAGGAAAAAACCTGGCCATCAGTTTACTAGACTCTGAGGTCCTAAAGTCCAGAGTGCTAATTATTGCTTAAACTGACAATCTCAGAATCTGGGTTACAGATTCTTGTCTCATCATCTGGTGCAGGCTGTCAAAGTGAACCATAGACTATGTGGTAGAAAAAAGGAGTTCCCAGTTCTGTGTTTAAGTGACAGTAAATGAAAAAGAAAGGGTATAAAATCTGAGGAACAGAAAAAAATCTATGCATTTCTTTTTATCAAGGGAGTTCTATTTATTTACAACTCTTTAAAAAAATTAATTGAAATATTTTTATTACTGTGATGGACTGGAACACAAAACTGGATATCTATGAAGTCTGAGTTGATTGGCAATAATCAAGATTCTTACTTTCTGGGAAGGGGAATTAATTGTTAATTTCTTACAGCATGCACTAGTGAATGAAAATAGTATGTTCGCTTTCATGTGAAATTCAATTACTACTACTTTGACAGAGTTCATTTCTCATGGAACACTGTAATACCAGGCATGTTTACCAGTACCTGTCAGAAGTGATCCCAGCATGTGACCACTTTGAGACATCTATATGATGCTATGCTTTCCCATATGAAGAGGTGTGGTATTAAAAAGCAATGATCAGACCACACTTCTTTATATGGCAGTCAAGTGGAATATGGAACATGTTTGATCAGATTCTGCTTTTACTGACAATTGGATGAGTACCTAGTATCTGAGTTCACCACAGTATCTACTAGTCTAGACTTCTTATATCAGCTGAAGCTCTAAAATCTTGCATTTTAATTGTCTTTTGATATGCCAGTAGAGTTACTCTCCATCTTCTTATGTTCAGTAATCTCAAATATTTACACTCTTGTAAGCAATAATCAACACTCTTGTATGCCCTTGGTCTTTTCAAAAAATATTTTAAATCATTCAGACGAGTTGTACACTTAAGAAAAGTGCAAAGACTGAGGACAAGCTGCAAAAGGATAAGGACACTACAAAGTGAAATTTAGACTGGATGAGGTGTACAAAATAACTTGAAGAAAATTCCTTTATCTGCTTGGAAGTTCCAACCATGAAATTTCTTCCAATAAACATATGATAGACCAGACTACTGATACAGATCCAGTTATTGAGCCTGTGTAGTCCATTTTCTGCATCTACTAGGGTAGGATTTTTGCTTCTTATTCTGGTCCCATGGTTCCTGCATTTATATCTGGACAGCATCCAACCTCAAATAGTACTTGTATGTGATCTAGTGTATAATTTGGTGGTTAGACTTTTTTAATTCGAATGGGAAGGTCTCTTGGGGAGAAAAAATGAACCCATTTCTTTTTCTTGGGCAAATGTTCTAAACATTGTGTTATTACACAGAAGGGGAAGAATGATAGCATTGTCCTTTCAGTGAAATGAGTGCCACTTGTGCAGCCATTTACCATGTTCCTCAAGGCAGAGTGTCAGGGTGTTACTGCACAATGTCTGTAAAGCTGCCACACTAAAGGCTGCACTGAGGAGACCCAGAGTCCAAGGAAAGGGTTCATCATGTTTGTCCTGAAAGTCCAGTCACGGGAACCAACATCTGCTTTGTGACAGCTCCATCCAGTTTGGTGCTAAATTTGGAATAAATTGTTTTGCAGCATCTCAATCCTGTTTTAAACTGGTGCTAAGTGAATCACTATCTGATGGAGAGATACTGCACTAATGCTATAAGAATTTCAAATGCATCCTTAAGCATGTTACAAACTTGTTATAATATTTGAAATTCAAAATATTACTTTCTAAATTTAGAGTCATTCTGTCTAAGAGCCAAGGGAGTTGTTTTGTTTATAATAAGCCATAGCAACTCTTTTAGAGTAATTGCATTGAATGTTGTAAATGTACATAAGGAACATTAGGCTTTATGCAGCATAGTAAAAATCCTTATAAATGTTGAGAGAAATTACCACAGGAGATTAGTGGATATTGCAAACTAATCACTTCACATTTAGGTTTTAAAAAAATTAAATATGCCTTTGAACTATACTCTTATAAAAAGCCACTTCAAGTATGAAAATATTCTGGTATTTTTTTAAGTTAAGTTTTAATACATCTGAAATATTCCAAATTAAAGGCCTTATTCTTAACAGCAGTAAGGCCACTTTTAAGTTTTCTGGCATCAATTACAGTTATGTGCATTTCAAAGTCCTTATGCACTTGTGAAGAGGTTTAAAGAGGACTTAATGTAAATGAGAATTCAGTCATAATCTTTTGGGAAGAATTGAACTGTTCACTTATAAACCAGAATAATTAACAGAAACACACCTTTGCCTTATTCATGTCAATCTTTTCATTATAAAATATGGATCAGCTCCTGTTAATTTTACTTATTTAGATAAGTATTTCCATGTGAGTATCCCCTTCAAATTTGGATTTTTGTGTAATTATTTTCTAAAGTGATAAGGAGTAATTTCCATTTTGCCATTTAATTCTATCAACAATTTGTGAGCAGAATGATGTCTCTGTTTTCAGTGAGCACTTCTCTTTGAAATCTGAAAGAAAAAAGAGCTCCTCTGCAGTCAGAACTACAATGTTTGCCTAAAGCCTTTCAAACAGTTTGGAACTCCTCCAGTATTTCTCAAGGCCTTTCTAGGCTACCACTTGGGTATGAGAAAACAGTTTTCTTTTCACTGCTTGCATTGAATTGGATTAAATAATTTTCACTGATTTTAAGGAGAGAAAGGATTTTAAGTCCTGTGCCAGTCTTCTTTTCCTCAGGTTGCTTTACAGTCAATGCAGAAATACAAGTAAGGTGACTCTTGTTTCAAAGGACTTTATTTTGGAAGTGCATTTCTGTGTTCATTGATTATTGAACCCTTTAAATACAAGAGAACCATCACTTCCTCTGATATCTGAGCCTTCTTCTGAATGCCAGGATCAAACATCTGTAATTATTCATCCAAGTATATTCAAGGTAAAAAGTCATCTGTCCTGAAATACAAGTACGTTCTTAATATGTTAATGAAAAAGTAGTGACTTACATAAATTAGGTGGCAAATAGATAAAATATAGCTCATATTGGTATGGCTAAAGAGTCAACAGAATGGAAAATTGTCATTAGAGACTGAAACATTAGTTATGTCATACCATAAAATATACTTTTTCCTATTAAGGGATGACCATGAAGTAGAAAATATTTTATTGTTATGGGTATACTAGGTGTCCAGTGAACAAGATTGGAAATACCCTAATGAAGCAAGCCCTATCAGAAGTTTAGTAGAATAGGGACAGTCTTACAAAGAGAGAAAACAAGTCCTGTGAGAAGACTGAATTTGGACAAATTTTGACTCAGAAGCAAACTGTGGCACAAGCTATTGTAAGATTCTTACGATCATTCAAACAACTATATTAGCGTGAAGACCTGGTAAAAAAAGCAACAGCCAAAGTCATCAAGGTGGTGAAATAAAAGAGATAGGGTGGATAGGTCATGTATATTCTATATCTCCCAAATGGATTGTCAGATACTGTGAAAACAACAACAACAACACCAAAACAAAACAACGAACCCACAAAACTTTATCGAGTCTTCTTAACCAATGCTTTGTCATAATAATTTTTGGAGAAAATAAGGATGAAAGGCCTTTTTTTTTTTTTTTTTTTTATGACTCTCTGGTATAATCTGATTCTAGTAGACTGGGATTTGCTAAATCAAATAGATCCATTGCTTAGAAGAAACTCAGCATGATATGTCCATTCAGTTCAACAAAAGGGCATAGCTCTAGCAAAAAAAAAAAGGCAGAATCAGTGAAACTTCATGTCATACCACTTCTGAAGCCAGTATTGGTTGATTCTATTTTTCTTGGAATACAAAGAACTAATATATCTGTAAATATCATGTTTTATATCTCCAGTATAAGCCTTTGTAAAACTTTCGTTGGGTGGACTTTTCCCCCAAAGGCAGTGCACGGGACTTCTGCACATACATCAATCAATTTTTTTTCTTTCTACTACTAAACATAAGAAATTCACAGAATTCTTAATTACCATGCACAGAACTCAGTGTAATGCCTCCAAGATGGATAGGATATGAAACATTAGTCATGGGAGGAAGAAACAGAAGAACTGGGGCTTGTTCAGCAGGGTGTCTTTAAGTATGCCCTTACAGCAGCCTTACCTGTGAGGAGAAGGAGACAGTCTATTCACAGAGCTACACTGTGGGAAGACAAAAAGGAAAAGCTCATAAACTGTAAGAAGAGAGTTTCAGATCTCGTATCAGGAGCAACTTTTCACCAGTGAACAGTAATGTGTCACAGGAAGCCCAGAGATGCTGTGGAGTCTCCATCCTTGGAGATTTTCACATTGTGCAAAGCCCTGGTTTCAACCCCAGAATAGCCTCACTTGATGCTATCCTGACCCTGTTTGGAAACAGGAGTAGAGATCCTGGTGTCTCTTCCAAGTTGAATTATCATATGAAACAGAAGCAAGCTGCAGGTATTATAAATCAACATTAAAATCTATGATAAATGCTAACTGTAGAACACTGAACAGTAAAATCATTCATCCCCATACAGCATATAGCATTCGTATTTCATGGAATATAGTAGCACTACCAACTTAACAAAATATTATTTCACTATCTTTCTACTGTATAAACTTAGAGCTTTGTTTCTACTGTTCATGTCTACTGTGCCAGCAGAAGAAATTTGGAGGTTTGTGTTCTGATCTACCATTACAAATTGACCCAAACTCTACCACCTGTACCTTGTGAAGGGCTTTGCAATGCCCAGTTGCAGTAGGAGTGCTTGCCTGTGTTTACTGACACTGAAAAAAATTACATTCTGATGGAAACCTGGCTCAGACAATTCTTTAAACTACTGAAAAATTAATAGCTACAGTGAACAAAGCATTGGTCCCATTGGTCCTTTTACTGGTTTTGCCTTTTTTTTTATGTTCAAGCCACCAACTGTGTCTTTAAGAAAATTTTCACAGACAATTAATTCATTTGGAACTCATACTTAAAATAGCTCCAGAGAAAACTGCAATATTTATCTTGAAATTACCAACTAAACTCAAATATTTGTGTACACATAAGACTTAATGTGTAGTCATATACCTAATACTTAGTGCTTGTATACATAGATATCTGTTAAACAGAAAGTTCCTATATTGCCACATTAAATAGTTTGACATGATTTTTGACAATGTATCCTCATTTCCTTGAAACAGAAAACAGAACTTCTGTACTTTTACTACTTATTAATGTTCAGTTAAATCTGTGAGAAAATCTGTCATGTGTAATTCCAACATTCAATTCACCAAAACTAAATCCTTCTTCAGAATCATTACAGTTTACCATATAGGTAGTGAGATTATCAAAAGGTAAAATTGATTCATGAGGCCAAAATTAAGGTATCTGTATCTTTGTTTTCATAACTTCTCCTTTACGCAGCTCAACAGTTTGTTTATTTCAAAGGCAATATCTTCAAGCAAATTATGATAGTTGTTATATTTAAACCAGGAAATCTACCAAATATTTGTTTTTCTCTTCTCTAAAATATGAAAAACCCCATTTCATTAATGTGTCTGCAACTGACCAAGTGGAAACTATTTAGTTCTAAATCTAACTTTGGATCTAACAAGTACTTTAAAGTAGTAAACTTTAAAGATCCCAGGAATCCCTGATGTGCTTGGGAAGATTTATGCATTTCAGAAATTGAGCTTCATTGCTCATTTGTTATCTCTTTTGTATCTCATGAAGATGGACTTTAGGACTATGACATAATTAAGAACAGAACAATATGTTTTCTTTTTCTGAGTTTTGTGCAGGGGTCTCAGGTTTACTAAAATTTCTGGCTTTACAAATAGATGTAAATTGAAGAAAACTTTCAGTTAAAAAAAAATGAAAAACTCTATCTAGAATTTCTATTTTTTTTGTATTATAGGTAGTATATTTAGACACATAATGATGCTTTGCAATTACAAACTTCTCTTGTCACTTCCTCAATGACCTGCATAAGTAATTTGAAGCTTTCCTACTCAAGAACAAAACAATATTCCTGGTTTACCATTTTAGAAATTTCCTCTGAAATTAGGTAGATTTCTTTGATATTTAGTTTGGACACACTATGGTGTTCTAGAAAGATCAGATCATTCAGTACTTTTGCTGTCTGCAAGTGTAACTCTAGGATTCCTTTGGAGTCATTTTTGATTGACAGAAGGATGGAATAGACAACCATGTCCAGATGCAGTTTCTGAGGTTGAAAGACATAATTTTTTCATAGGCTGAATCCAGGAAGAAATTTAAGGGTGAGTGAATATCATAGCTTCAAAACAAATACTGTAAATACTGCGATTACAGTCCCTAAATGTGTCCTTTTGGAATTCCTTTTTCATTCTACAAAAAACTTTTAACAACCAACATTTAAATCAATTAAAATGGAAGGTTACATCATGGAAATATTTTAATGACAGTGGAGTTGGTATGCACAGCCATGAAAAAAAATGCATTTACTCTGATGTTATGAAGAGTATTCCTGCTCTTCCCCTGCTCCACCATAAAAAAGAACAAACAACAACTTGAAAAAAGGAGGTAGAGAAAGAGTAAAAAATTTAGGTGAATAACAATCAAGAAACAGTTTAGATTGCCTCTTAGAAACCTTTGCCTCTGCTGTCTTACCTATGCATGCTGAAAGAGCAAGCTGCTGAAGTCTGCTGCAGAACCCTTATCATCTGTTCATTTTATTTCCATTACCAATTATCCTTAATTACTGGAAATTTTTCCAACGTATAATGACTGCTGAAATGCATGCTAATTAAATTGACTCTAGCTCAAGAAATAGATTTTGATAAGCTATGTTATGTAACATTATATTATAGACCTGATTTTCAAATACTCCATTTTCAGTTAGCTTCGAGTCCATCCTTGCACAAAATTTTCCAAGTTCTATTTATGAATTTATTTACTTTTACAGGAGAAAGAAACAAAAGACTAGATTTCTTTGTTGAAAACTGGTGTAATTTGTGTAAAAAGACAATTGTGATGTGAATTTCTACTAAGGAATAAATATGGACAAACATTGTTTCTGAGGGATGGGTGATGTCACTTGAGCAAAGGCAATAAGAGGTTGCAATTCACTTTGGATCCCATGAAAAAAACAGAAAGAAATTTCCCAGAATCTGCTCATTTATAAGACTCATTGCAGGCCACTGTACATCGTGGTTGTTATTCCAGCTTGTTATTCCACTCTTGAAAGCTGTTTGCAAGAGCTGTAGAAAGAATGAGGACACACGTTTTCTTTTGGTCACATCCACAGGGTACAATCTTGCCTGGTTCCTGATTTCATATTTCCACTGTTCCATATTCTAAAAAAAATCCCAAAACCAACCAAACAAAAAAACCCAAAAACAAACAAACAAACAAAGAAAACCAAGGGAAATTCTGTCTCAGAGTGTATTCATTTTAGGCACAGAAAACCTTTTAAAAATTAGGGAGCTTGAATGAATTCCAGAAAAAAAAGAAAGCCTGAGTAAAGAAACAGGGAGTGGGGTACTTCTTTGTGTTATTTCATGTGGGTCACCCTGCTGACACCACTATCAGGCCTAGGAATGTGCTTTTCTCCCCTTATCTTGCTGGCTTCTTCCTAAAGGCCCCTCCTCCTGCCTTCCACATTAGAAATGTCTCTTACTGTGCTGCGTTTGCCCTGGCCTTCCTTTCTTGGCTTCCCTCTTGTCTTCTGACAACACACATGATTTCTTCTGATGACAGAATGTTTTACAAAAAAAAATTAATTAAAATAAAAGCAAATAACTGTCAGGACATGCATGTAACAGTGCACGTCAAGGGTTTTGAGCATATAGCTCTTTCTCTTTCCTTATCAATGTCTTCTTTGTCATGTTTTCTGTTTCATAAGATCGTAGAAAGAAAAAATAACCTTGTTGGATTTTGTTGTTCTTGTTGATGTTGATGTTGTTATTGTTGGGGGTTTTGTTGTTTTTGTTGCTTTTGTTGTTTTGTTTGTTTGCTTTTTTTTTTTTTTTTTTTATGTAACTTCTTTCAAACAATCTCTCTGCACTTACTGCACACAAACACACACATATAACATCATAAAATTGAGATCAAAAGTTAAGGTGATAATTCTAATTTCTTTTAGATACTGTAGCTGTGTTGTCAGCTCTTTATTTCCTTGTTAGGCATTACAAGTCTCATGCCCAACACAGATGTAAAGTGCATTCTTTAAGGTTGATTTTTAAAGTAGTCTTCCTGTTCCAGACATTCTGTTGCACCATCTAGTAGCAACATAAAAAAAGCAAGAAGTACAAATTTCAAAATGAGACAGAGAAACTAACTGCCTATATCATTTATTGTTCTTAATTTTTGATCTGGATTGAAATCTTTGTTGGTAAAATTGGGTCAATACTAGCTTTTCTTGTCATGCCTTCATGAAGGGTATATGTGTAAATGCTTTTATGTTCAACACATTCGGACAAACTGCTCAAAGTGGGTTTTTTTTTTTTTTTGGTTTTGTTTTGTTTTGTTTTGGTTTTGGTTTTTTGTTGTTTTTTTTTTTTCGTTTGTTTGTTTTTTGTTTGTTTGTTTGTTTTCAGCAACATGTAAGATACCAGCAAGAAAGCTATCATTTTAATGCTATTTCCACAGAGCAGTGTTGGTAGAAGAAATTTAGTTACTGCTTTATTACTGAATTCCCAGAAAACCACCTTTATGGATTAGAAGGATGAGATGGAGGTTAAAGATGTTTTACTAAGTAAAAAAAAAATCTAATGAGGACTGTGAGGATGTCCTTCTAGTTATCCCACAGAATTGCTACTTCTTTTTAGTAAGAAAGGCTTACAGAGAGATGTTATTAGGTCCTTTTGTATTAGCACCCCCACCCTTCACATGAACTGAGTATGTTCCTTCTGCTTATGAGGAATCTTTCTATGGCTTTTCAAGGAATGTGCTGGTATTAAAGTTCACATGAAGTTCATTTTTCATTAATAAGTATACATATATTAATATGTAGCCTACACTTGTGAACCTTGTCAGATCTTTGTTGAAAATAACACTGACAGTAGAGTCAGAGTGATAAAAGTAGACTCTGTTATCTGACTCTGATAAAGGTAATTTTCACAGTATTTTCCAAATGACCTGCAGCACGAAGGGGTAGTGAACTTGCAATGTATCTGGGAGCACAATGCTCATAAGTGCACCAGCTCAGTTTTACTGGAACATGGGATTTGGAAAAGGTTCAGAGAACCTTTTGAACTTTTGGGGCCTCATCCAGAATAAACTAAGCTGCCTGGCCACTTTGCTGTGCACAACACTAACCACTAGCAGCAAAATCTCTGGAATCAAAATCTGGCTGACAATTTTGTTGACAATATGCAAGGCAAAGTGCAATTCAGTTTGCTCTTCAACAGTTACATTGGCTGTGCTGAACTGACAGTAATAACAACTTGGTTTTTGTCAGTAAACCAAGCAGATAGAATTAGGATTTTTATAGAAATGCACAGGCTTTTAGCTATGCTTTTGTCATTAAAGTCAATAGAAACTGAGCAGCTGAAACCCTGGGTAACTCTTCAACAATTTCTACCACAGGGAGAAGATAAGTGAAGTAATAAAATGCTATGTTTTCCTTTGAAATTTAGTTCTAGGTAAAGTGGCTAGACTGGCAGCTTTGCAAAACAGAAGTCCTTTGCTGTATTTATCCATACGACAGGTACAGCATAAGTGGCAGCAATACGGTTTTCTTTCTCTTGCTTTACTAATGTATTGCATATTTTTTCCAATGGTAGTCAGTATTACCACCATGATCTGGGGTACCATTTATAAAGTCTATGAGTTCAGTCTTCCTTCCTGCTCATCAGCAGCACTCATTCCTGTACCTAGCTCTCATAGCAATAAACAGGTTTTCTGCTTTTATAGGCAGTCATGTCAGCCATTTGTTCAGCCCTTGTGCAAACCATTGATCTGTTATCATATGAATTGACTCACTAAAGCATTAGTTGTTTATTTTCATAGTCTGAATATGTTTCTTTCTCATGATACACTAGATTTTCCTTGCTCTGCATAACTGAGGATGCAAAGGGTTAAAGAAAATATTAAGCTCTTCTTCCAGCAAGAGTCATCTCCAGGTTATGTCTTTTCCTATCCTTCTCCTTAGAGGTCTTTATAATTCCTCTTCAAATACACAGCAAAACAGAAGACGTAAATTAAAATTTTCAAGCCTGGCTTTTAAGAAAAATAAAGAACAAACTTGTTTTCTACACTGAATTTCATTTGTCTTTAACATAATATTTTTCCACCCAACAACATTCCTCTGTCTGTTTGTCCATCTGCAAGGATTGTTCGCTTACATTTTAAGTGGTACTTTTCCAAATTTAAAACTCATTTGTAGCTTTAAAGTGAGCTCTGAGCCGGGAGAAAGACTTGATTAGAAAAAAATATTTCCCAGACCTTCTGAACTGCAGTTTTGCTCAGATTGTTTAGTCTCGTGTAATGTTAGAAGAAAGTAGCTTAATACATCAATTACCTAGAAAATTGCAAAAGACCTCCACAGGAATCAGCCTTCCCTATATTCTAATTAAGGTAGGTCATCATCTAGAGATTCATAGGATGAAAAGCTGGAGAGATGTTGCTGCTCCTACAACAATGTTTAGCTTAATGAAATAGTTAGATTCTAACTTTAGATTTTCAGCCTGGAAAATTTGTAACAGTGAAAATGAGGAAATAAAGGAAAATAAAATGTATCCACATATAAGGCATTACCTATTTAAAAGACTTTAAAATGTACATTTTACATTTACAAAAGATTAAATTTCAGCAATTCTCATCTGTGTTTTTACCACCTCTTTGATGCATAATTGAGCTTGAACATCCTGAAAAAACCTCAAGGCCTGTGGTTGAGCCAGTTATTGAGATCATCATATTTTGCCCCTTTGCTGCAGGATGAGAGTTACCAAGAATTGCCCAAGTTGCAGAGAGGTTATGGAGGCTTCCTCCTTGAAGACATTCAAAAGCCATCTAGATTGTCTGGAGGTGACTCTGCTTAGGCAGGGGGCTTGGGCCATGTGATCTCAAGAGGTCCCTTGTGGCCTCATCCACTCTGAGTCTATGAGACTAAAACTAATTCTCTCAAAGGGTTTGCAAGTATTGATGCTTGGTGGGAGAAGAAGGATACAGAATATAGGACACCAGCTTGTGAAACCTCCATTTGCCATTCTAGTGATGAGTTTTTTACATCACACGTTCTGCTGTACTGTGGAGACATTGTAATGGCTGCTAAGGATTCATCTTCTATTTTATCTGGTGTTGATGTTGATCTTAAACTTATTCTTTCCATTTGACAGGAAACATTTCTCAAAGTTGAGGGGCTGTCAATTAAATTAAAAAGTTGTTAGCTACCTGTGTCAATGTAAATGACATAGAGGTAAAATAATTATTACTTTGTTATTTAGGATTCTTTCTCTGCCTCTCATTTCTCACTGAATTTGCCAGTTACATATGTCATAGGAATGTTTTCCTTAACCTAAGAATATAGCTTGAAAATTTCAATTAGCAGTCCCAATGAAGGTAGAATTTGGCTCTTATGAAATAGAGATATGTGCACATGTATTAATATAAATACACAACTAAACCATATTTCCCATAATTATTTCCAAAATCTCTACGTTTCATCACTGAGATGGAGTGAAATGCAGGAAACTCCTTACAAAACTCAGTTACTCAAAATATTCCAGAGCATTAAATAGAAGCCTATGTCCATTCTGAAGGTATCTTCTCTGATTTTTAACAGCTACCTATGTGGTAAGATAACACAGAAAGACCATGTAAGTAGCAAGGACATTTAATGAGAAATTTTATTTCTGTAGAGCAGATAGATGGATATGGGGTAGAACAATGTTTTTTAAGTGTGAAATATAAAATGAGTTATTAATAGTCTTAACTGGGATAGGACAAAGAGGGAGACAAAGCTCCTCGAGGTTCCTTTGTGTTACCACGATGCTGCCAAGAAATAAACATGGTATTTTTTAGTCTCTGGAGGAAATTTTGGTCATGCAGAAGTTATCACTAGTTTCCAACCTCATTCCAAGTGCCACACTTTCAAAATCTTGAAAATATATTTTGTGATGCTGGGCACTGCAAGAATACTGAGCTTTAATCTGAAAGGTCATTATCTCCATTGAGAGGGCACTAACATCTCTGCTCAAACATTTTCTCGGGGTTTGTTAAAGTCTATTCAAATTCAAGTAATCCCCTTCAGTGCTACTTCTTTGCCATGAAAGTATGAGGAAATAGTGCTGATATTTTGACAGTCCTGAGCTCTTTGGAGATGTGTTAAACACATTCAGATATTTCATATGCCTGTTGAAATAATTGGTGGATCAGTAGACCAGTGAGAAAACTTTCTGCTCCTGAGGCACCGCACAAATATGAGTGGGATACTCTTACACATGCTGAAAAACAAGGACATTAATAATTTTGTGTATTGAGCTCAAGCATGAATGTATTATTTATTAATATATATGACTCATCACTAAGATCATTCAGAAAAGTACACCAAACCTAGTGTAACAAGAAGATACTTTAGATTGGGTGATCTTGCTCATATCTCTGAGAAATGATAAGAGGTGGATATAAAATGTATCAAGGTAAAGAAAAGAAAAAGATTCGTGTTTTGTTTTGTTTTGTTTTTTTTTCTTCATTCGCTTGAATTCATTCCACAGGTTGATTCAGGGTGCTGGCATACACTTCTGCAGCACTAAAAGACCTGGAATTTTCTGGATATTTTAAAGATCAGTTGTTTGTTTTCCTTTTCATATCTACAAGAGGAGAGGAGGGTTTTTTTTCCTTCTTTCCCCTCTGAATCCACCTATGAAAGCAATTGTCATCATCACACATTTAAATATGAGATTCACTTCCTTCCCCATTTTTCTGGAGCTTCTGTGGATTGATATACATTTTATGCAGCAAAACCTATCTACCCTGAGCAGCTTTTCCTAAGGGGAATAGTATAAAAAATAGTGTATGGATAAGTAAAAACTGTAATGATTGGCATGTTATTTGGCGTGGTGTATAGTGAAGAATTAAATGTTTGCAGTAAATATTACATTTTAAATATTTTTTGTATTATTTGTATTTTGTATTTTGTATTAAAAATATGAATGTAATGATGAGCTATATATGTGTTGGTGGTTATGTATATCTTGAGACTTTTTGGCTGAAACTGAGAATGAAAGTATAAAATACAGTGTTAAGAGAAACAAGTTGCATTAAGATCTACTAGTAATTAAAATGAAAACGACACAAGGCTGGTGTTCTTGTTGTGACCTTGAGTAGAAGTCTTCTCTGTAGTTAAATATGTTACATATAGATACAAAATATATTTTCATAATATACATGTAATTGTAGATTTCTTCTCTCAATGGAAGGTTTCCCAACATTTTATTGGAGAAAAGCATTGTAAACTGCAGGCCAAATTTTGCTGGCCCCTGTTTTTATTTTCTTGAAGGGGCAAGGTTTATTTTTCATACATATTTAAAATGTGAAATTTATGGCTGAGAAGACAAGATTTGTCTGGCTGGCTGCTAAGAAGGCACATACATTTGCAATTAACACAGTATAATCTATAGCATAAATACATGGACAGGACAACAAAGAAACCAGTTGTGGGGTTTCTTTAGCAAACAAAGGAGGCACTTGTCAGGAATCCAGAGGAGAGGTTGCAAAGATTTCCTTCTCGTGCCCTGGGAGGGCACCTGGCTGACAATGTGAACAATGGAGGCTGTCTGAAGAAATCAAATTGGTCTGCTTTATCCACCTCAGCCAATTACTCCCTTGAGCATAATCATACTCTGCTGTGGAAGAAAAAAGGATAATGTCTTAATGTCCTAATAATCTTCTAACCTGAGACCTCTGCTGTAGAATTTGGGCTATTTCATGCCATCTGAGAACATATTAAAATGCCTTCTAAATATTTAAGACCCAAGCTATCTACTCAGAAACAAATTTCAAAAGAAAGTTTCTCAGTTCATCATAGATTTTTTTCTTCCCCTCGTACATTAAGTCAAGATGCATTAATCACATCACAAAGCTTTGAGGGACAGGAAAATTCAGCATTCTGAATCAGCACATCTCAGTTAAATCACAGAACTGCACTTAGATACCATGTCTGATATTTTCCTCTGCCTGTACCCACAAGCAGAGCAAAGGTTTTACAGGTAAAGAATGAAGCTGCACAAGAAGCTACTGTATGCATAATGCTCATCTTGGCTTTGCAGGTCTCTCTGAAGAGAGGATCTCAAGACATGCCAGTGTATCACTCATGTTGGTGAGTTCCATAGCATATACTGGGTATAGATGTCCAATCTGAGTTTAGAACAGCTGTGATATCTTTTTGCCTTTAAATTAATACATTTTAGGACAGAAATGGTGAATTTGAGGAGACTTCAACACTTTTAATGGAATTCTGAGAAAAATACTGTTGCACCAAGAAAATTGTTATATTGGTTATTCTATTTTAAATTTATTTGGTCATCCTTATTAAATATCACATTACAAAATTAAGAATTAATACCAGAGAATATTCCAGATTACTTAAATACTTCCTGTCAGTTATTTTCATTATTTTAATCTTTATTTGTAGTGTATTGTGCAATGTCATTAAATAACCCTGTAGTTATCCTTGAGTTCATGAAAATATGTAGTGTATCACACTCTTGAAACAACTTATGTATATGAAATATATTTAACTGCATTCAATGACCTGTACCTCTGTCTAGTATTTCTGCTAAATAAGTGTAATGCATTCAGTGTTGTTGATCAGAACATGTTAGTATCTTTTTCTCTTGCAGAAAATGCTTTGCTTAAATAGAACTATTTTTACAAATATGTAAAAAATGTTTTAAGACTCATCTTTTTATCCTTTTTTGTGTAATTCATGGTCCTAAATTGCTCAAGCAGAGCAACCACAATATAGTGTACCACAGCGAGTTTAAACTAAATAAACAAATGTAGGGAATTCTGCAATCAAGTACGTCCAGAAATGCACAATTTTCTCCTCTCAAGTTAATCACTGAATTATTGTGTATTTTCATTTGCACAGAACTATCTCAGGGATTGCATTTCATTGTTCCAAGAATAAGGTATCAGAGTTCATTTGCCTAGTCCCTCCCTGGACAAAATGCTCTTGGGAATGGTTCATATGAGTGAAGGAAATTAGCTGGGAAGAAATTTCAGCAGAGGTGGTCTTGATGTTCCTTATTTCTATTAGTGCAGCAGCTGGGGCCATCTTAAGCAGGGTCTGTGTCCTGTGTCTGTCTTCAGAAGCAGAAGAAGTGGTAGTCAACCCAATGTTTAGTGTGTCAGCCAGAGTAGTGAAATGATAGCTGCATTTGGCTCCCATGAGCAAGGACATATTTCACCCATGATTAGAGGCAGGCATTTGTGCACAGGCACACACACACACAGGGAATGCTAGCTAGGCAAAGGCATCTGAGCATTTGGCTCAAAGTTTATTACACAAAGGTGTAAGCATAGGATTTCTTCATAGGAAGGAATGTCCTAATCAAGAAGCCCGAATCTCTTGCTATCTATATGGCAGAGCAGAAGAAACTTTTAAAAGAAATTTAATTCCCTTGTCAGCCTTAAAAAAAATTTAATTCCCTTTTCAACCTTAAAAAAAAAAAAAAAAAAAAAAATCCCTACTTCTCACTTGTGAAAGTGTGAAGCTGAAGATTGATTTTCTTACAGCCAGAATCACAAGAGTAGAAGGTATTGTGGTGGAGAATGGAAAGGAAAAATAAAATCAGCAATTAATCCTCTTCAAATGACAGCAGGATGAATGTAAACTACCTAAGAGGTAAATGTGGCATAATTAAGACTATTTTATGTACAGAAAAGTGGAACCTGAAAAAACAGAATCATAGGAAAATTTGGAGACTATTGAAATTTCCTCCTGGTATTCAAAAGACATGAATCATAAATAATACTTTCTGATTTTTTTCCTAAATATTTTGGAGAAAAGCATCTGATTGAAGCTCTCCCCAAATGAAAACAAACCAAATCAAATTAAAACCTGAAGACTGGAAAATACATCAAATTCAGTAAAGACTGACAAATGTGAAAATTAACTAACGATTCTTAAAAGCTTCTATTGTAATTAACAAATAACTTCATTAAATATCTTTATTCAATCAAATAGAAACTGGTATTGGAAAAGCAATGCATCTATACTGGGAATAAGAGACCTTTCCCTTTATAAATTATATAGGCTACATTTTCTATTTAATTTGAAAATCTATAATGCAGGTAGGACTGCAGCTCTATTTCTTTAACAAAATTCACCTATTTTAAGGATGTAGGGACTACTGGGGTTTTTTTCTCTTTTTATATTAGAATTTGTGTTCTTTTAAACAGACATTTAAAGGACAACGTATATACTCTCATCAAAAAACTGGTCTTTGACTCAGCACAGCAGTGTGAATCTATATTTGCTAAGCCAGTTTTTAAAAGAAGGGAGAATAGAACAAATTTGACTCTATAAAGCTATCAAAGACATTAAAGAACAGCACAGTATTTAACTGTGTTTAAATACAAAAATCATCATGTTGCTTTTCAAAAGAAGACATTGAAAAATCTATATCAAATTTTGATGTCATAGATGTTTCAACAGATGGTGATTGGTTCTGCAGGTCTTTCTAGAAGATTTTTTGAAAAAACATGATGAAATGTCATATATCTTTGACATTTGGGTTTCATTAGAAAAGCATTTTTCACCTGGTGCTGTTTGTCTTTTCAGATGCCTTTGATGATTTGATGACAATATTGACTGCAGTTTGCATTTTATTTCTTCCACCAACTTAAATTCTCTTCCATTTTATTCTCATGTTTCAAGTCAGTCTGTGTTTTAACCCCTTCTCCTCAAGTGAATATCATGGAACTTTTATTTCTGATTCTACAGTTAAAGATGCATTGAGATAAAAAGTGTGTAAGTATAGACAGGGTATTAAATTTATCCTAGAAGATCCAAAAATGACCAAAATAGTGCATAACATGCAGAAATCATTAATTTGATAAGACTGATAGGATACTCACAAGAGTCTTGGTAACCATTTGGCTAACTTTTTGTGGTGGGGTTGGCCCCAGCTAGCAGCCAGGCTCCCACACAACTGCTGACTCCTCCACCTGCAGTGGAATGAGGGAGAAAACCAGAGGAACAGGAGAGAGAAAATTTGTGGGGCAAAACAAAGACAGGGAGATCACTTGGCTGTTATTGTTATGGGCAAAATGATCTGGACTTGGGAAAGCTAATTTGCCAGTTAACATAAATATTAAATGATTGATCCATTTACTGGGAAACAGAAACCAAACCAAACCAAACCAAACCAAAAACAAACAAACAAACAAAAAACCAAAAAACCCAAACAACCACAAACCACAAAATCCAAAAACAAACCAACACAAAAAACCCAAAACAAACAAACAAAACCCACGAACAAACCAAACCAAACATTTAGGCACTTTCCCCCCCTTGCCAGACTCAACATCGGACATCTCTCTTTCCCAACTATTACTGCTACACGTTGCACTTGGTCTCTTAGCTGAACAACTATCTGTGCTTAGTTTTTCCCCTCTGCTCCCTTTCCTTTATCACCCTTTGCCTGTGCTCCAGTATAACTCCTCTATGGACATTAGTCACTTCAGGTGTGTGCCTGCTCTGCCATGGAGCCCTCCTCCTCCTCCTCCTCCTCTAGCACCTCTGTTCCTTCTGGTGTTTTTCAGTATTTTTCTCCTTCCTTCCTCACTGAGAAATTCTTAAATATGCTATCAGAGGTGCCACCAGGTTTCCTGGTGGGAATGGGTGTGTCCTGATATAGATCCATTTGGGAGCCATCTGGAAACATCTGTGCAACCTGACCTCCTAGAAAGGCCACCCATGAAGAGCACCCTTAAGTACCAAAATCTTGCAATTTATACCTAATACGTTCATATTTTTCCAATCTGAAAGGAAAAAAATATATAAACTGGTACATATTAGTTGTAATTTTAATAGGTGTCAATGACAGTGATTCTTCTTTGGACCCCTGCAGCAACTGTCCAAGAAAATGACATGAAAATTACAGATCATAGAATCATAGAATAATTTAGGATGGAAAAGACTTTGCAGACTATCAGGTCCAGCCCTTCAGCCAGCACTGCCAAGTCCACCAATGAACCTGCAAAAGGAGTGAAAATAGCTAGCTAGTCTGTTAGAAGACTTCTCCCATGGAAAAAGCAGGTTGATAAAGTAATTAGTTGCAGACCTCATAAATTTTGTACCTCACAAGTTTATCACAAGGACAGAGACAGCATTTTCTGGTAATTCACAGAAAGTTATTTTTCTTCATTTTGAATGCTTTATTCTACCACTTAAAAGAAAATGTAAGTCAGATAAGCAGACTTCTTTCCCCTTCCTAGCTCATCAGTTTAATTTATCACATACATGCTCATTGCTACTGACTGATGAAATGGAGAGATATACAGTACTAAACCCACTGGGAACAGAGATAGAGATGATAGTTATGTAGCATTCAAATATGAGATGAGTCAGAAAAAAAAACAAAATTCAAACCAAGACTCTTTTCTTCAGGGTGAGAGGGCAATTATGGTGCAAGGAGCACTTTGAAAATATGGATATTGAATTTGAATGGTCATTTTGGATATGGAGAGACTTCTTTGGGGCAGCTGAGCATGTAGACATGAGCAGGGGACATGAGCAAGAAAAGTATATCATCCAAGACAATGGTCCTAAGAGTCCAGTTGTAGTCAAAGTTCCAGGAAACGATCTCAGCATAAATTTACAGATAATCTGTCAGTAGTTGATCTCACACACATGGTTTCTGTGTGGGCATTGTTCTATCACTGAACAAAATCTCATCAGAGTGTCCTTGTTTTTCTCATTTAAAGGAAAAAAAGAAATGCAGATTTTAATACATTCTAATGTCTGGAACAAATTTTATCTTCCAGAACATAAACAAAACCATTAAAAATATTAGCAATAACCATGTTCTTTGACAATATTTTGCAAACACCTACACAGCATCACTACCAAAACTAGATCATTTGATACTTTGTTTTCTTTCTGAGAAGTGGAGAAACATGATTTTGAAGCATTTAAGAATTATAGCAGTTCATTGTTCTGTAAAGAAATCAACAGTGATGGTTCTTTTGGCATGGAGTCAGTATAATTAAGCAGCAATTTATATTAAAGCATGGAATATATGAAATACAGAAACATGTAAAAGTCTCCAGAAATTTCAGAGCTAATCAAGATTGTATTACTCATACACAGCACAAGAGATGACAAAGAAGAATGCCTACGCATGTTCATTGATCTATAGTTTTATCTACTTGATAGATCATGAGACTCTTTCCATCTATTTTCTTAATCTGTATTTAACTAGTTTCAAAGGAAAAGTTTTAAATTATAGATTGTAATGCTACATTGGCATGATACAGTACTCTACATCAGTTCTCTTTATGGAGCTGTTATGAAGTTAACCTACATACCACCCTGACTGTGTGAATATTAAAATTCTGATTAAAAAATGTTGACCTGATTCTTTCTTTCTAGCTCATATTCTACCAGTCTTACACTAATGTAAATCAACTTAAATTAATGGATTTCAACTAGCATTAGACTGAGATAAGAATTTAGAACTGGCTCTGATAAATATGCAAGGGGTGACTTTTCTAATGTGGCTTACTTTTGAAAATATTACCAGAGCATAATTCATGTAATACAGAACACAGCAACTTTTTGATTATATATATGTGCAAAAAGTACATATGTATTTAACTATATATAAACTTTGACTTGCTTTGGAAACCAACATGAAAGATTTCCATCAATATATTGTTTTGATTTAATTATTGAAAAAAATTATATATTTGCATTTTTAAGTTTTAAATAGCTTTAAAAAGGGAAGTGTATTTCTATACAGTTTTTGAAAACAGAATGGGATTTGCTGTTCTTGAAAGAAAGCTACTCTTATGAACCTTTTAGTTATTCATAAATCTCCAGCTTACAATCTCACTGCAAACAGCAAGGTGTCTGCACGACTACGGCTTCTGTACTCAGCCTTATATGAGCCGTTTCAGAGGATAAAAAGCTCCAGGTGATTCCACAACAGCAGGTCTGAATATCACCCTTCTGTGCAACCTCAGCTGCAGCTGACTTCAATTTCCACCAGCCCCTGGGGCAGATGGCTTCAGAGCTCTTCCAGCAATGACCCTGGGCTGCCTTTTCTGTTCAGAATTCCCATTATGATGTCATATTATGGACAGATGGAAATAGTTTGGGTAGTCTGACTATGCTGATAATGTTCTGTCCAAGGCTTCAGGCATTATATAGTCCAACAGTTTCCTATGCAGTCTACTCCAAACTGCAAATGTTTGTTACATTCAACCACAAATCCAGTCTTGATGTCATTCAAAGAATGTAGGCTGTATTAGAATGCTACTTCAGATTAGAATCAACAAATTATTTCATTCCCCTTACAAGACTGACAAAAAATAGCACAAAAAATAGAGTTAAACTATGATCTTGGCAAGCAGTGACCATAAATTGGATATCTGTCAAAACTCTATTTAATTCCTTCCATCGCTGAAACTTTAGAAAATTTATAATATCAAAAGAAATGCAGAAGAAATGCAGACCAGTGATATTACTCTTCTTTAAGCTAAAATGCTATTGTACAGTGCTAGATAACTTTTCATTCATGATTATCATTCTAAATTTGTTAAAATTAAAAAAAAAACAAAACCAGGTAGTAGAATTGCCCTGTCAGTACATGCAAATTATATTTATGCATACAAATATTTATATTTGTGTGTGTTTATTTTTATAAGTTTATGTGAACACTGAAATATATGAATATTTATGAATTGCTAATATTGCACCTTGAAAAGACTTAAAGAATGTTTTAAAATATTTGCATATTCTTTTTTATGCACTATATATACTGTGTCTGTGTATGTTTGAAATCATTCATTTATACATTTTAGAGATGCAGTGATTACATGACTGGAAACTACTGCTTTGTTGAATCTTGGCACTGCAGGGGTATTTGGAACTACATTAATCAAAGAGAACTATGGGGTTTTTTATTCCTAGTTGCCTGTGAAACAGAAATTCATTAATGTGCAGATCTAGAAAATTGAAAGTTCTGTCTAGAGACTAACATGTCATGGATTGAAAATCAAAAACAACAAAAAATATTTTTCTGGATTACTTTCACTATAAATTTATAATACTCTACTTTTAATTTGTTCTTGATCAAGGATTATATTATTTTTACAAAATAAACCTCCCATCCATCTACAAATGACAAGGAAAATTTACTGCATCTGAGACTGAAATGCATTTGAATCTTCATCTCTACTCTTGAATCTACAAGGTCAAACAAGACCTTGATCTTGTTTGCCTACTGCAATCAAATATTTATATTTTGTATGGTCAAATTCTGCAGCACTGTCTTTTCTTTTTTCGTTGAAAACACAGAATTAATTTGGTAGTTTTACAGTGATATATTCTTTCCATAGGTAAGAAAAGTGTAAGGGAGGAGATAGAATGTAGGAGATTGCTTGTCATCGTTAGTTCAATATTGTCACTAAATCTGAATTTCAAAGAATTTAATGGGGTAGTATGAGCTGAGGTAAGGAGGAGAAAGAGGAGAAAGAGGAGAAAGATTTACCCCTTTTAATTATGATTCCCTTGATCTTTATTAGAATCCCAACTTCTGTTGCTGAATTTTTTTTCCACCAATATTGGGATTTTGATACTCTGCTCTATTTTAACCGTCCTCCCTTGTGGCCATCTTTCTACCTCTGACTGACATTTGTACAATACACAGTGCAAATTGCTTGGCATGTATTTTGAAAATCAATGCCAAAAGAATGACCGTACTGATGTGGGTATTCATATACCCTGTGGCTCTAGGAGATATTCAGAAAAAGTGCTAAGCAACCTCCAAAAACCAATCTGTTGGTTCTTAGCTTTGATATAATTTACATGTTTCATTTCTGCTTCTTTTACTGATGTTAACTTACTCAGCCTGATTTGGATTTGAATGGCATGTATGTAAATAACCCATCCATACAAGGTAGTAGAAGGCTAAGAGAAATAAAAACATGAGAAAGCCTCACAATTTATTTACAGTCTGTAGATTTTCTGCTGTGTATGCTAAGCAAGCAACTCAATAGGAAAATATGGTTTTTTTGGAGAAAAAGGAGGATGTAAACATTCATGTATTGTTGAAATGTGGCTATTTTGCTCTAATGTTTAGGATTCTGATTAGCTATTGTGATAAAAATAGAACAAACCACAGTCTATTGTTTTCATTAGTCCTTCAGCAGAACTTACTTTCAATTTTTGATCAATGAGGATTTAACTTCCTCAATTTTCTTTGTGATCTTTCCCAAGTTTCATTTTTTTATTGTGTTGCATAGGACAAGTTCACTAGAGAACATTTTAAAATGGCAGAAGTGACAATTTTAATAAAGGCAATCTCTGTGCCAGTCTTCCACATCTCAGAAAGTATTTTCAAAAACTGGAGATGAAACTTAAGGTTTTGGAACCACATCTCAACACTTGCTTACTTTCTATATAATGATTGTGGGGGGGGGGCTTTTCTGATCAACTTGTCAGACTTGATCTGTGTAACATGGTAAGTAATTTTTAAAAATAGTATTTGAAGAATCTTATAAATTTGGATTATTTTTATTTGGCAGCCTCTTCTCTAATGGCTAAATTGGGAAGTATTGTGAGGAATTTTATCCCACTTTTAGAGTTGTGGATAGTTACGAATACAGAAAAAAATATTTTCCTTTATCTAGTCAAACTAAATGTTGTGATCTTAAACTGTTGTACAGTAGTGGAAAATCCCAGGTACCAATTCCTATATTGGTTGATGCTGAAGAATTTTCTCACTTCCCTACAGTCTCATGATCTATTAAGGCAGTGAAACCACCTAAAAAAAATTGATGTAGAGCCTCGTAGTTCTTGCTGTAGAGAGCTAATTGTAGTATTTGTACCAAGTTAAACTTTAAGTCATTTCTGTATGCTTTCATTTTCTGTCTCTTGAGATCCCTCAGAGGGAATATGGGCATACTTCCTTGTTGGTTGGTTTTCTTGTTTGTTTTGATAGGAATTCTATCTCACAAAGCTTTTTTTTTTTTTTTTTTTTTTTTTTTTTTTAAAATTTTTTTTTTACAAATTTTTTTTTTTTTTTTTTTTTTTTTTTTTTTTTTTTTTTTTTTTTAAGTGAGTGAAGAATGACAGCCTTTAATACATGAGTTTACTACATTTACTTCCATTTTGAAATTCCTGATAAAATATGTACCAAGATATGACAGAATCCTTTCTTATGAACACATTTCTGTGTTATCTTAGTGTTAGCACACCTATATTTGGAATTCCAAAAGCCTTAAGCTTATGACTTGTTGTATACTAAGAATTTTTTAAAATATAAGTTTTTTGACAAGCTAGGGTTTCTTTATCCATTAGTACCAGCACCACCGAGTAGAATTACTTCATTAAGCCCAAAAGATTATTTTTTCCCTTTGTCAGTTACACACCTTGGTTTATAAGAATCAGTGAGAAATCATCCCTAGAGGAATATATTTGTCTATAAAGAGACCTAAATCGTACTTATAAAACAAAACAAAACGCACCACATTCCTAAATTCAACATTTGATATGACCTAATTTGCAATACCAGGAGACACTGAGGTTTTTTAAAAGCATTATTTACCAAAAGAGGGCATAAGAATATAGAATTCTTTACAACAACTGCAGTCAGCAGTAGTCCTCAGAGCACTGATTACCTTCAAGTGTATGGGGTTGATGCCAGAAGAAAAAGGTTTAGTCTCAGTAATATTGCTTTCCTATCCTATATCTATCACTTTATTATCATACATTACTTTGTCATTAAGAGCATATTGAGTTCTATAGGATATAGAACATGAAAATGAGTTCATATAGTTTGAAAAAAAATTGCAAATAAAATCTGCTTTCTAGGTCCATTAGATTGGAAAAGATCTGTACAAGTCAACTCTTCTACAAGATACATATACTCTCTCATTTGAGAGTGAAAACAATACATTTCATTGGAAACGCAGAAAGACAGGAAGTTACTGTCCCATTATTTGAAAAAAAGAGCGAGCTACACAAATAAAATTAATTAAATTCCTCCAAGAGCAATGATATTTTTTCAGATGTGTGAAAAAAAAAAATAAGAATTTTTTTTACAGTTAGAGCACCTTGACTGCAAGTAAAATCAATAGCTTAAAATGAATTAATTACAAATAAAAATGATAACTTGGGTAACATTACTGAGGCAGAAGGTGATCAAATTTATTTGACTAGCAAGAAAATAGAAAACTAATAAAGCATTAAAACCAGTGAAAAAATCATATCAAATCTCTCATTAAAAGCATACAAGTACTGTTAAGATAAACACTGGTATCACCAGTAGCCTCATTAACTTCAAACATTGTGGGGTACAGTGGATTGTAGAAAGCTCTTTGGATGTTTTAGTTCCAGTCTGAAATTGTGGAGCTGATTAATTTCTTGAAGAGAGCTACAAAATGAGCTAAAGACCTGAAATTGCTACATAAGATGAGATTTTATATATAAGCTTTTGTGTTAGCACACTCCATGGAACACAACCTGACACATTCAGTGCAATTCCAAACCGATTGTGGATTTTTGATTTTGAAACTTTTATTTTCTGTTCTGGCCTGCTGTGAAAGATCTTGTCACAATTAAAAGGTTCCAGTTTTCAATTCTTCCACACAGATTATAAAAATATTGCTAGAAAACATCTTTATGAATTTAAAGGGAGAAAACATGAACCACTCCTACCATGGGAGATGAAGTAATGGATACTTACAAGCACAGTGATAAAGCTTGTCAAAGATACAGTGCATTCATTTAATTACAAAGCCTCTCACACTCTTGCTGTATGGTTCTAATAATGTAATTGTATGAAAATATTTAATGATTTAAAGTCTCTATGTATGTAACAGATATGTAACAGAAAAAAACTGATTAGAAGAGTAGGTCAATTTAAAGCATTCCTGTTATTATCTTTTCTGTAGCACATTTTTCAAGCTCACTTGTTACATGCCCCTGTGGGAATGGTTTCTCCCCCTTCAGGGACCCCTAGAGCTTCTAACCATGTAGTTTAACACTTCCTCCCCTTTCTGACCCTATTGGCCGTGTCCTAAACTGCCCCTGCCTGGCAGGAGCTAAGAGAAGACCCTGTTCCTCTGTGCACGTCCTCTTTCCCTCTGGACACCCCCTGGAATAAACGTCTTGAACTGCAGCTGGGGGTCAGACCCTCTTTTGGAGTCCTTTATCCTGTCCATGAAATATTCCTCCAAAGCCTTCAAAGGCTACCATTGGAACCTCAGAGGGGTTAAAAGGAGGATTAATTTCACTCACCTACCAAGGACACGTGGTTGATGGACACTTTAATAAGGGCCATTAAGTTCTTCCTCAAATATCTCAAGAGAGATTGAATAGAGGATGTTGCTCATAAACTAGACTTTCAGGTTGCTGCAGGCACACGAGAGTGCATAGTCTGGAAAGCATCTCCAAGAACATGCATTATCTTCTACATACATGACAAAGTTAAGAAATCTGTTCTCTACAGGGATTGAAGTCTAAATTGAGGAGATTTTAAATGGAAGATCAGCATCAATCATGCTTGACCAAAGTGACAGCCCTCTATGATGGATGGGTTGAAGAGGGGAGAGCAGTAGATGTTGTCTACCTTGACTTTGGCAAGGCTTTTGACACGGTCACTCATAAAATCCTCTCAGATAAGCTCAGGAAATAAACTCAGAAAAGACTGAGAGGGGATCTCAATGCTTAGAGTATCTAAAAGCCAGGTATGAGGAGGATGGTGCCTAGTGACAGGATGAGGAGTAATGGTCATAAACCAAAACACAACAAATCTCACCTGAACATGAGGCAGAACCTCTTTCTATTGAGGGTGTCAGAGCACTGGAACAGGCAGCTCAGGGAGGTCATGGACTCCTCCCCTCTGGAAACACTAAAATCCCACCTGCATGTGTTCTTGTGTACCCTGCTTTATTTGACACGGCCTTTGGAACAAAAGATTGGCAGAAGTCCCTTCTAATCTTGACTATTTTGTGCTTCTGCCATTCTGTGATCTGCATTAATCCACTCATTAGACATGGATAAAAACTCTCAAAGTTTTCCATAGCAGAAGGGACCAAATTAGCAGTGGCAGCAGCAGCAGCAGGAAGAGTAGGAGTAGGAGTAGGAGTAGGAGTAGGAGTAGGAGTAGGAGTAGGAGTAGGAGTAGAGAACCTCCAAACTACTTTCAGAGAATCACAGAATATGCTGAGTTGGAGGGGACCCACAAGGTTTTTGTTTTTATTTTAATCCATATCTACAACAGATCTACTTTGAAATATATCTGTCAAGCCTGTTGGTTTCCCTTCAATTTTTTTTTTTAAAGGACAATTTTATAAACACACATTCGGATAGCAGTGGTATGGACAGTGATGCTCTAATCAAAATAATGGATTTTTGTTCCCTACAGTGGGTTTATTGATTTCTAAATTAGGACGTCAAGCAGAGTGCTTGGAAGAAGAATGCACAATTGGAATTATATACATATATATGTATATATGAATCTATGTGAGTTTACATTAACCTATACATATACTTTTACTTGTTCCCAATGGTTAAATGTTCTTATTCTTCATTTACATAAACCATCTCCATTTTTCATAGAACACAGAAAAATAGACTGTCCTAATTTTTGTAGAACTCAGCATTTGAAAGGTCACTCAGAAAACTGAAAACAAGTGTATATAATTAATTAGAAAGTTTTGTGAACATTTGATTAATTTTAGAAGATAAAAACATTTAGAGTCAGCTCCTTTCAGTTCTGAGATGCCAGGATGGGACCAGTGTTGATGGTCCATTGAACTATATTCTTCATAAATCTCACATAGAGAATAATTGCTTTCTGCAGGTCACACTTTCATGTCACTCCCAAGTCATGACCTTTCATCTGAAATAGAATTAAGAAAAAAGAAGACAGAAGAAAATGGATTTTGCAAAAGGAAAAAAATCCATATTTTTGTAAGTTAGCCATTGGAAGACAGAACTTGGAACAGGCACTGATCAAAAAAATCTGAAAATTTTCTCCTGGCAAAATCTGAAACTTGAGTTGATGCTCAGTGGATGCAACCTGAGGAGACAATTTGCACTGCCATACATAAATGAACATAGAGGTAACTGAGAATTCCAGAAGGCTTGTGATGTCTAGAAACTTCCTAGAAAATCCCCAAGATTTTTAAAAACAAAACTGATTTTGCTTGGTGGAAGTTATTGTTAGCAATCTATTGTTAGCCCTTTCCATAGTGTATTTTTTTTTTTTTTTCTGTAAAGAATTATCAGTTACAAATACCAGCTCTGTTTTCTTATAACTACTAAGGAAAATAGCATATATCACAAAATATTATGTCCAATTCTAAAAGCATGTATTTCTCATAGCCACAGGTTCTTCAGTAAGGAAAGAAAAAAAAAATCAGAAATCAGTGGGGGAAATGTCTGCAAAGAGGATTTCAAACAAACTGTTGGTGGCTTTACCATGAAGCTGTGATACAGTATGGGGAAGGAGATAAATGGTGCAGCTTATTCCATTTTATTTCTTATATGAAACAGTGTACCTGTCTGATAATTACCTGCAGAAACTCTATGCTACTATATAATGAGATACAAAGTTATTCACTGATTTGTTTTGGTCCTCAAAGGTGCATAAGAATAAGCAAGTTGGGAAAAGGCTAAATCAGACAAATACTAAATAGACTTAGTTGCATCCTTGACCAGGTTGTTTCATTACTGATTTCTGAGGAAGGTGACAAGTGCTTCTTACTGATCAAACTTTCTGTGAGAGGGAAAAAAGGAATTAGAGTTTTCTTTTCATCAGGTTAAATATAATTTTTCCTTACATATATTCTTGTTAAAAGAAAAAAAGATTTTTTTAAGAAAAACTGCTATCATTGAAAATAACAGACCTGCAAATGCTTTATTTTTTTTTAAGCATAGGTAAGTTTATCTGCAACACATATGTATATAAAGTCAGATCTAACTGTAATGGCATAACATATTGTGTAACCACCTGTGTCAGTGATTAGAAACATTCCTACTATGTTGATGGACTAATAGAGGAGTAAAGGCTGCCTGGGTTCTCTGTTAAATCTGAGGAATTCTTGGCTTCCATAATCCAAAGTAGCAAGGCAGTTCAGTTTGCACTATACAAATAGTTTTGACACTGAAATATTTCATTTTTCATTTTTGGGTTTTTTACAGCCCATAAAAAAAGAGTATAGGATATATTGTAACAATGCTTCAAGAACTAGATCGAAAAAAACCCAATCAAACCTCACAAAAACAGACAAAATTAAAACAAAACAAAACAAAACAAAACAAAACAAAAAATGCGGATGAGAATAAAGAAAATTGAAGGACAATGTTCTGTGATACTAAGTTCTTCTACCCAAGAGAATATTATAGAATTGTGCCAAAGCAGTATTTTCTCTTGAAGTGAGGAACATGGGGGCAAACACCGCTGACATTCTTGCAGTACCAAGGTACTGTGATTTCTCCTGCCTCTTTCCTGCAGGAAGAAACAGAGGCCATTTTAAAAATGAAGAGGAAAAATAGGTGAAGATAATGTATACCAGTTTTCTAAGATCTGATTCACAAAAGGCCTTTCATGGGAAGGTACTTCTGATGTTTGCTGAAAATAGACAGGATAAGTGGAAGAAAGAAGGAAAATCTGACCTGATGCCAACGCAACCCCAAGTAAACCATAAATTTTGAAAAAGCTCAGGTGATTTTGTCTTTTTTAGTTTAAACAGAGACACTTCAAAGACCACGGTTCTCACTTTCTATACACTGGGGATTGAAAGCAATGCTGAATCAAAGTCAGGGATTTCCAAGTGCACAGAATTTTTCCTGCAAGCTCAGAATTTCCTTGCAGATTACATTTTGACATGCCAGTTCCTGTTTGGCTGAGAACCCTGGACAAGACAGTAACCCAGGTGCAATTGAATCTATGAAGATACTGATTGTTGTTATTAGAAAACTGATTCTTCTGATGGTATAAGAGCAGAAACTTCAATTTTAACAGGACAGATATGTACAAAAATTAAGAGAAATTGTAACTCCAGTACAGCATGTCTCGAAACATTCCACAGAGACTTTTAAAATATCTGATATTGAAAGTAATGGATTTTATTTGTTTTTAAGCTCTGTTCTAGGTACCAGGAATCAATAATGATCTTCTCCATTAAATCAAATCTTTTTCTACTTTCTGGTTTTCCTTGCTGTGTGTCCCATAATTTTATTACTCCGTGGATTTCTCACAGGCTTCAGTACCTGATGGGCAAAACTACAGCATTTAGGCAAATTTTTTACTTGGTATCAAGAGACAAGGAGTTCCTAAGCTCGTTAAATTTGTGGCTCTTGAAAGCTTGCAGACAAGTCATGTATCTCCAGCATGAAACTCTAAGGAATTGCACAGACAAAAGAGCAGAGGAAAACTAAAGAGAGAAATTGAAAAAGAAAAGAGGACTTTAGGTAATGCACAAGAAGTAGACATCATAACCTTCGAAAGGAAAGACATACTCTTGTGATAAATGGAAAAAAAAAAAAAAAAAAAA
>VXBR01010894.1:687322-701645 GCA_013400215.1 Cisticola juncidis | reverse complement strand
AAAAAAAAAAAAAAAAACCAAGAAAAAAGAAAAAAGAAACATAATATTTTGGTGCTCACTTCACCTTCAAAGGGCAGCCTAGAGAGGCACTGAAGAGAGAGCTTATAGCTATGACTGCCTCTGAGATTTCCTCTTGTGTGAAAAGTGAAGATTGAGATGAATAAAAATATTGGTCTTTCAGGACCAAGAATCTACCCATCAGTCAATGAGAAAAAAACCCAAATACTACAAAGGGAGACAAAACATAAACATCACTAAAGAAGTCTCAGCAATCCCAGGTTTATCACTGATTCAGTTAAACATGTAATTAGCTTTCTTTTCTTTAATGTTTCAGGCAGTTTTGCACGTCTGACTGCTCCTGCTTTGCTGTCAGACATTCAACTCTGTTTAACACAAAGTGTTCCCAGGACACCTATCCTTTACCCAGAGCATACCCAAGATGCTTGTCCTTTGGAACATTTAGCCTTTGCAGTGCATCTTCCTTTCTGTTGTGGAAAATGAAACTTGCTCCTTTCTGCATGTTGCCATAATATGTTCTGATCAGTAGAATTCACATGTCATTTTCATTTTCAACAGAAGCAGGGTACAGTAAGGTACACAGCTGGTGCCTGGGAACCAGTTTCCTATTACTGTTCTCTGAAGGGAGCTTATTAGTGACACCGTGCATTCTTCAACGGAGCCACTGAATTCCAATGAGCCCATTCTTCTCCCAGTGTCATCAATGACAAAATGCTCACAGACCGTAGTGGAACCTATATAAAACAATTTGGCAGCATCAGGACCTTGCCTTTTTAGATTTCATTTTTCTATTTCTGAATCACCCATATAATGTAAAAGAAAAATAATAGATAAAACCTGGACAAGATGAATGTGAAGGAAGTAGTGGAATGATTTTTATGGGACAAGAATGGATAATTGAAGCTTCAGATGAGGTTATGGTCAAGGGCTAGAACCACTAGGGCTGCCATTAGAGATCTCTCCAAGTGTGCTTGGAGCCAGAGTGTCCCTCTGGAATCGTGAGTCAAAAACTGCCCTGTTAATAAATATGTGCTTTCAGAGCCTTTTGAATCCAAATAGGAAAGAACTTAAAGGGGAGAAAAAAGAAAGAAAGGCATTAAAGGCATCAGGAAATTGGAGTTATAGGGACAAATTCTAAGAAATCTCATAAATGGTAGATTAACATTGATTTCTTGTTATATTCCCCTTATATAGAACTGAACTACAAAAAAAAAACTTTGAACCCTGTTCTTTACCCTACCTTCTTCTTAATAGTGTGAAAGCCTTTCCAGTACATGTTATAGCTCAGCAGTGTTAAAATGTTTCAAATAATGTGACTAGGCCCTAAGTTTAAATAGAAATCCATTTCAAATGTGGACAGACACTCATTCTGTTGCAAGGAGACATAACAACCTGTACTGGCAGAAAACAATGGTTATCCCTAGATGATCAAGTCTCTACTTTCAAGTACATCGTATGAGTTTACAGATTCTCTCAATACCAGCTTTTGCTCTAAAATTCAAGAATGTTAATATTAAGAAGTTATGGGAAATAAAATTTATAATTAAACAGGCAATTAAAGTAGCTTAATGGCAGAAAAAAAATCTAAAAGGGAATGGCCAAAGATTACTTATACTGCACAGAAATGAGTACATGCATCAAAAGGCAGTTGAAACTACCAAAAAGATCAAATAAAAGAACAGTGATGATGGGCTTGGGGGGAAAAAGGTGATAAAAGAGGGTTTTTTTCTTCCAGACTATTATACTCACTTCCTTGAGGTAGTCTTACTTGAAAATGTTTTACTGAAAAAGAAGTTAGCATCTACTAAATTCTCATGCCAAAATCTTAGGAAAAAACAACATTCCAGCTTAGTTGTGTACTAAAAATTTGTACACAGCTCACTGTTTTCTAAAAATATTAATTCATATAATTTCAAGAGAAATAGGAGTTTAAAAGTATCACATATCACACCTGGTCTGGCCAGTATTTGGAAACCTCAGAGTTTTCTAACATATCTGTGGACTGAAGCTCTGATTAGTTTTAACGGCTAAAGAAAGAGAATCACTGAAGTAAGAATAGTTAGTCATCAACACATTTTCAACAGAGCTAAAAATATGAATAGCTTCAATGCTAGAAATCTGATGTTAGCACAACTTGGGACTTATAGGTATTACCATTATGTAAGACAAAACATTATTTTGATATTGAAGGCTCTTCCACCAATCCATGCAAATAATGTCACTGTGGCTACAAATAGAAGAAAAATTACACAGAATTGTCCTGCAGTCAAATAAGAATTTCATCAAAAAAAGAGCACTGTTTATGGGGATATAGAATGCCCTTTCCCAAGAGATAATTAGAGATGAAGAGGCAGATAGATAATTTCATTGAACAGTTTTGGCAGTCTGGCATACCTCAAGCCCACAAAATACATGAAAGGAGAATTTTCATACATCCTAAAGCTTTACAACAGTACCAAGTTATCACGAATGAACTGTGGACTTTAGAACTGGAGAAATGTTCTGGTTAAAAGGGGCCTCAATGGGTCCACGGTTCAGCCTCCCACTCCAAGCAGTTCAACAGTGACCCGCTGAATTTGGTTCCATTTATCAAAACACTTACTGCCCTGTAGTCCCAAAAGTATACTTCAGCTGAACTAGTCAATGTTTTTGATAAGAGAATATTCATGTGTCTCAATATACAGGCTGCAGTTTTCTGCTGACACCATCCCTTTCCTACAGCTTAAGTCCTTCTGGATGGTCCTTGTGTACCTCCCAGTTTGGAATTACCCCAGGTTTGATTAGGCTGCACTTCGTCTCCTCTTCTAGGTTAAAAGTATTGAGCAGAATAAAAGATATTGAATGGTGCCTGCATTGACCCCTGAGGAACTCCTTAACTGGGAATTTAAAACCCATTTTCCACCATACTATGTGTCTGAAGACTCTCCCAGACTTTCATCCACCTAGTAATCCTCATATCTAAGATCTCAGTATCCTACCTGGGGTCCAGGGATATTGGGGAAGATCATGAGGAAATACCTATTATAGGACAGATAAGCAACATTCAACTCTTATCCAGAGTCATTTCATCATAAATAGTTTGACCAGGTTTGTTTGGCAAGATTTGCTTTTGATCAGCCTTTATTTGCTATTCTGAAGCACCTTTTTCTCCTTCATGTACTCAGAACAGCTTTCTAAATGCAAAATATTCCTTCATATACAAAATCTATATGTAGATACACTACAATATCTTATAGTGATAAATTAGAGCACATCATGCTTTTAAAATATAGTTGAAATTAGGAATAGAAGAGCTGGAAATACAAAGAATATTTTAATGCATATGAAACGAATCAATAATCCTTCTCTTAAAATAAGGCACTTTGAAGTAGTTTAATATGGTTGTGCAGCTCTCAAGGGAGTAAAAATTGGGAAAAAATTACAAAATCCACAAAAAAAAAATCCCCATCCATCTTTTCTCCCTTTGCTTTTCTTACTTATTTTACTTTTTCTGAGTATTTTACTTTTTCTGAGTATTTTATCTGTCTGAAGAAGACCATCATGTTCTTTAGATGGGAAGGGACAGGAGAGACAAGTCCAATGCAAGATGTCAAGCCTGAGGGCAGAATGAGAAATGTTAAGGTTAGAAGAACCACAATTTTGCAAGGTAATTGTCTGTTCACTTGAAGTTGTCTCCAGGACTGAAGGAAGTCATTGGCACTCCATGTACAGGCACAGATGGGATTTCTTACCAAGGCTCCATAGAGCTATCTAGGCACAGGAAATCAGAGTGAGAATTTTGGCACTAAATTTAATTTGGTCAGAGTCAAGGTCACTTTTCCAAAGCTTACTGAAGGGAGACAGGTGGAAATGTAAGTATGGGTTTTTTTGTTTTTGGCAGATAGTGGGTCTACACGAGTGGGTGGATGTGTGCATGTAAGCATGGGTGAAGCAAACAGCTATAAAAAGTGAAAGGTCTGTATAGAAAATCAACATTCATTTGAGAGCTACACATATATTATTTAATGTTTGGATTTACAAATGTAAAACTGGAAGAATTTTCACTATTTGTTAGCTAAAATCTTACAACCATTTTTATCTGGGAATACCTGCACTAAAATTTTGATTCTTTGCCATTATGCTAGTAACTGAGATGGTCATGTCATTTTTCACAAAAATCCTAATAAGTTATACTTTTAAGCAATTCACAGACACAATTTATTGTGTCAAAAATAATTTTCCGTCAACCTTTTATTGACAGACCCTATTCCATGGGGCACAGGCAGTAACGGAGGAGCTATCACAGACTTTGCTATGAGAGTTTAGGGAGATGGTGACACCCTTAGATGGGTCAGAACAGTCTTGAGGCTCCCTATACACTGTCCTTACATCTTTCCTGATAACCTTGCGAGGCAGTGATGAGTGACACCAGCCCAATCTGGCTTCCCCTGTGCTGAAACAGACTGTGTTTTTCAGTCTGACTTTAACATGCTCCATTGAATTTCAGTAAACAAGTCTGTTTATGAACCTGGTAAGCCTAGAGAAGAGTTTGAAGCTACACTCAAATAAATTTATTCCCAGTCAACCTATCATATGTCAGGGAGTCCCATATATTGCTCCCATTCATGGCTCCCAAGTCACTATTTAATTCTTGTCTCTTGAGGCTATATATCTCAAAAGTACTCTCCTCTGTATTCTGGACTATTTTGAAGAGAAAATCATTTTTAAAAAAGAGGTTTATTGATGCCTTTTATCCTCCCAGTGCTCCTTTCAGTTATGAATTACTCTTTTCCTCTTTTTATGTTACTGTTATCCAGCCATGTAGCTGATAGTCCAGTTTCTCTCTGTAATGTCTCCTGTGCTGCCTGTATCTTTTTCTCCAAGACTCTTCTATTTCTATCACATGTTGCTCTCCTGCATTGTTCTTGCACCCACAGCATCCTGTTTGCAGCAGGTTTGGCCTTGCTCTACATATGCTCATGTACACCAAACTTGTATGATTGTAGGACTGAGAAGCTCAAATGTGCCCAGTGCTTCAGACTGAATCCTTATCAAATATGCTGTTTCCACACATGCTGTCTACAGAAAAAAAAAGTCAGCAGAGCAGCAGGAGCAATGCCCAAGAAATATTTCTCCAACTGTATCAATTCTGACCACATCCTAAAAAAAAATCTAGATTTGTGTTTGGGATATTTTCAATAGTCATGGGAATATTATTGTCACAACTCCGCTGCAGCTCCCTTGAATTAATGACTTCTATTGCTAAAATACTGCAACATAAGAAAGTGCAAAGTCTAACTGCATAGATCAATAGACCAATAGATATTTGCACTTCCCCATATTTGGGTTTTCTGAAAATGATTTTTCAGAAATTTCTCATTTTCTATTATTGATTTTCACCTGGAGAGTGACTCAGATAAGACATGACACTGCTACAGATATGCACTGAATAAAGTCAAAGTAAGTTCTAAATATCCCTTTGTTGCTTAGAAACTATTGTGCTTAACATCAAGGGGAACACCTTGGTTATACCTGGATTCAAAGATGTGTGGCACTTTTAAATTTGTCCTCAAAAATTCCACTGTGGAACAGACTCTTACATTTACCTTCAGCTTTTGCGTCTTTTGTATATTTTCCATTGTCAGGAACAGTCCATCATTTTCAATAACGTAAATACACACAAAAATATAATTAGTTCATAAAGGGAAGTTCTAGCTTGTGTCTGGCTATACAGTTGTTGGTTTGTTTGTTTTTTTCTTTCTCTTAAGACATAAAAATAAGCATCTCAATAAATAAAAATTTGAACAGCATAAGAAAAATAATATGGACAGGCATATTGATGGCACTGAGGAGATAGACTAACTGAAATGTAGGAAGTTTTTCTCTTTAGTGTGAAAGGAAACAAGCACCCTGGCTAGCTGTATACATGTCTACCCAGACAGGATGTTTGACCCATCTGTCGACTGGCAAATGTATCTTCTGAAATCAGTGAATACTAATTTAAATTACGAGACAAAAATATGACACCATTCGATCAGAGTCAGTCATGTCTCCAAGTAAAGAAATTATTTTACCAACATACTGTAATTCACAATATCAGAGATAGCAAAGGCAGTAGCTGACTAAAGTGACCCCAATCCCCTTTTAGGGCAAAGGCGGACAAGACATAAAGTAAGTTTCTGAAGAATTTCTAAATATTGTCATTTGCAGCTGAAGCACAAAAGGGACTGAAATATACTAGGTAGAAAAATATTTATGGATTTAAATAATTTTTGAGTTATATTTTTCATATAATTTATAATTTTAACAAACAATAGAATTGATTGGATGCATTGTCAATTGAGAAAAATACTGAAAGTTATTGTGAGGATTAGACTTGACTTTGCAAAGATTGAACCTGTCAGGGTGAGGAAAGGGAGTTGTATCTGCCACATACCATTCAGAAGAAGCCATATATCAAAATCAAGTATCATGTATAACCTTAATAACGATAATAGAAATGTAACTTTACCTTTAATGTTCAAACATATTAAAAACTAAAAAAAAAACCCACACAAGAATAAAAAAAAATCAACAAGAAAAACACCCTCTAACCAATTCTAGACCAGTCTCTTCTAGCTTTTTAAAACATAAAAATGAAAACTCTGAGACAGACCAAGCAGATTTCTTTTTTTCTGTAGCAGCAGAAAAAATTCAATAGGGTAATATGAGAGATGAGCAACACAAAACCAAGGTGAAGAGGTGTACACAAAAGCTGAGTTGGTTCCTTAATTTGGGTAGAGCAATTTGAAAATTAGGTTCAGGTAGGGCTTTCTGGCAATATGTGAATATGTAAAGGTCTTAAAGTAGAAACTAGGACAGTCAGGGAAAGGTAAATTTCTCATATGGCAGAAACAGTGATGTGCAATTTGCCTTATTAATTTTCTCCTTTTCTGAAATATTTGTCAGAATATTCTGATTTTTATATTTAGTTAGTTTGTCATCTAAGAAGGATACATTTTTTATGGATACAGTACTGCATCTGACAGATTTTTTTCCATTGATGTATGTCTTTTTTGGAGCAGGGGTAGAATTACAAAATGTCCACGGTATTTAAAATTATCAGAGCCCTAGGGCTACAAAGGCATCTACAAAAAATACAAGGCACCTTTTTTGTGCAGTGTCACAGAATATGTCCTACTGTAAAAAGAAAACTAAAGGCATGCAAGATCTTAATATCTTGTTACTGTAAAGTAAATATAGAAACTGATAAACACATGTATGCATATATGTGAGTTTGAAACACGGGACTTCCAGTGCACTCCTGTTGAAAAGCAATATTATCCCGGATTGTAAAATAGAGAATACAGGCTATATATATTCACAATGTAAAAGATAGTCCTGAAGAATTAGAGGTATTAAAAAATTTTGCAGATTTTATATGCTACTAAAATATAAACATGTAATGTTTTGATAAGGGAAAAGTGAAGGAAAAGGGCACAAAAAATATGGTGTAATTCTTGTGGCTATCTTGTTAGAGCCAGGGGTTGGACTCAGTGGTCCTGATGTGTTCCTTCCAACTCCACATATTCTATAGCTCCATGATTATGAAAAGGAAATAATTACAACAGTGCATACACTTTGCTCTTAAAGTATTTGATGCCTCTCTTAGTTGAAAAAGATGATGCATCTTGAAACTGATAAAGTGTTTCAGTCATAGCCTGAAAACAAAATATTAATACTAATACTAACACTAACACTAATACTATTAATTTTATCTTGCATGGCTAGATCCTGGAATTTTTTAGTCTCTTTGAAGAGTCATTAAAGGCCATCAGGTTTTGTACATCCAGATACCCATGAAGATTGACTTCACAGAACAGAATATGTATTATTTTCTCCAGGTTGCAATTTAGACTTTTTCCCCTCTTGCAGAGTGTCAGGTATATGATTTCATAAAAAATGTCAACAATATATTTTCATTTGGGTAAATGCTGCAGTAGGTAAGCTGCATATACCTTGGCTGCTGAGTTTGCACAATTCAGAAAGGTTTAAATAAGAAGGCAACAGAGCAGCAAGAATATGTGTTTAAAATAATAAGAAAGGGAGGAAAATTATTAATTTTTTAATCACTGTTTTATTCTGGTGTGTCAAAATATTGAAGGATCTTGAGAAAATCTGATATGATGTAGAAAATTTCCTATTTCATAAAGTTACCTAAATATATCCACCAAATATAAATATAGTGGCATGTTAGGAATTAATACTTTTAGAATGTAGAGAAAAAATGATACAATACTTTACATAAAATAAAAATCTTTTTCAAATGTGTAAAAATGCAAATCTATGGGGTTTTTTTAATTTTTGAAATACAGAAATTTCAGCAGATTGAAACGACAACAAAGTATGAAACAATGTCTTTTCATGTGACTGTAAAATGAGTTAATATTTTAATGCAGAGATTTCATGACAAGTTCAAGTATCTCCCAACAGAATAATTTGATTAAAAGAAATCAAATCCTGCAAACTCAGGATATGGAAAGACTAAACTAGGGAGTATTAAAATGTGACTGCTTGTTCAATTCTTTTATATATATAAATGTGTGTGTATGTGTGTGTGTGTGTGTGTAGGTTCTTCTGATTTTCAGGTTTAAAAAAGAAAAAGTTAAGGCCCAAATAATAATTATTTCTTTTCTAAATACTTGGCTTGAAGTTGCTTCTGGAAGAGAAAAGACAATTAGATGAGAGTTCAAACAGTTCTTTATTCTATAGAAATGTTTACTTCATCTGATTCAATCGTGCTTTCACTCTAGCAGAAAAACTGTGACTAGAAATTTATGGCCTTTGCCATATAGATCTGCTCATGTTCTGAGTAGAAGCTATGGTATGGATAAAGGAGGGCACTAATCCTAGAGGATGGGACAAAGCTGCATCTCAGTGATGATATCTGCAGGGAAACACAGCATTTCATTGGAGTGCTCCATCAAAGTACCTTTGCATATTAGTGATGGCACGTTGGTCTGCCCTTCACAAGCCAAGCTTCTTGTTATTCATATGTCTGACATGAAACAAGTAATTTACCATGTTTATATTAATAGTGTCAACATGAGGAGCTGATATTTTAGATAGCATTAAATACTTGGCTAAAAACTAGCTCCTACACTTGCAAGTAGTTTTTGCTGTCTTTTAGACTTAGCAAGGTTGATTAAGTGTGCCTTTGTAAAGTAGAAAAAATTCCTTTTTATTGTCCTCAGTTCATGAATCAGCAAAGTTTAATTCTGCAGTAGCTTCAGGGCAAGTAAAAAACAATTGAATTCCTTGGTTGAAATACTAGATGCCTTTAATCCCATTAGCTATACACACAACACCAGTCTGGCTCACTCTGCCTCTGCCACTAATGCTGCCAACCAGGAAAGAACCCAGCCACGCTCTCTCTCTCTGTTTCCTGCATTGCTGCCCATTCCTACAGTGTCTGAGAGAGCAGACCTTGGGGGAGTAGATCAGTGGAGATTCTGGGTACTTAAATGCACAGCCAGAATATGTTCAAAAAAGGCATATAATGCAGTATATCTGTCAACCTCTAATGCACTCACATGCTTTCAGACATCTTGAGTGCATGTCAAATGAACATAAGGCTGTTTATAAGTGGCCACACGAGTAAACACAAAAACCTAGCTCACAGATACTGACCCACCCCGCTTGTGGCTGGTGTGAACTGCTATGTCACACAACATTGTTTGTATCTCTGAGTCCTGTGGACCTAAGACACAAAAATTAATTCTTTGTATTCTTTCCACTTCAAGGTGCCTGCAAGAATATGCCAGACTAGGGTTTTATAGACCTAGTTTGAGGATGTAACATCATTCCAGATGTAAACAGTGACAAAGCCTGCTGGAATAGTGCTAGGAGCAGCACATTACCGTGCTACATCACTACATTGCCTCTTGAAAGAACTTCTTACAAGGAGCTACAATCATGACAAGAGTCATGCTTGAGTCTTTTTCCCAAAGACACACCATTGAGGTGATATAAACAAGATCCTTGGAGCAAAATATAAGTGGTTTGGATGAGCTAGCATCTAATGCCCAAGCTTGCCCCACTGTCTTTTTAAACTTTTTTTTTTCTTTTTTTTTTTTTTTTATTTAGACAGATAAATGTATATATAGGATCAATTTTCTGCCCTTAGGAATGCAGTTCTTCTTCTGCCACTGATTTTCTGCCCAGAGCATTTACCTGTTTTACCCATGCTTGATGAGGGTTGTGGCTTCCAGGAACTGCATACAAGTGTAGGAATCTCTGGATAGGTTATTTGTAACACTTCAAATTCCACAAAGAATTAAATTAATTATTGCATAGCAAATCTACATAATTGCAATATCCAAAGAGCTGATACCTCACCATGGAGCAAAAAGAATCAAGGAGTTAGTGTTAATTTTTGTTTTAAACTTAAATTTTGAGTTTATCTTTAAAGTCAGAAAATAACCTCCCAGAGCTACAGTGAATTGAAAAGTTGATTGGATATTTTTGAGTGAGGTACATAGCATTTTGTGATAGTAGTTTCCTAAAAATTTTGAAGGCTAAACTTGACCAGCAGGAAACTTAAGTTCATTTTCTGGTTTGAGTATCTGCTTTTCAGTGCTGTAGTATATCCTAATTTACCCCTCAAACATTCAACACTTTACCCTCTTTCACATTTTCCTTACTCCTCTCACTCTCACAACTGCTGTACAGCATTTTTTACCCTTTCTTAAATATGTTATTCCAGTGGCACCACCAGTGTTGCTCAGGGGCTCAGTTTTGGGCAGCAGCAGGTCCTATTTGGAGCCAGCTGGAAAAATCACTGCCAGACACAGGGACACTCTTGGTCTCTTCTCACAGAGCCACTTCTCCAGCACACCTGCTACCAAACCATGCCATGCAAACCAAACATACACTTATGAGAAAAAGAAGGGAAAAATATTAATATTAATATAGAATTTTCAGTACAGGTTGATGCTATTCCACAAATAAGTTTAATTCAGTTCTATTTTTTATTTTTTTTTTGCCAGTCTTAACACTGTAAAATGATTTCTTTCCTGTCAGTCTTGCTCTCATAACTTATTATTGCACTTGGATGTGCTGCATTACAAATTGTTCCCACTGCTGTAAAAGTAAGTTATTCCATTCACTTTGACTCCATTTTTTTTATTAAACTTGAATCACTTACTTTTATTGTTGAAGGACTGCAAAATTAAACTGCATTATGAAAATGCAATAACATACCCTGTGTGTTATTTGTTCATATTGGTTTCACTTTAGCCACTGCTGGATGACAATTGCATAATACAAAATTTCATTGCCAGCATTCTTTATTAACCTTTGAGAAATAGTTTTTTCCACTGAGATTCCAAATGTTTGATAGCAACACTTGCTCTGGTTTTAATTTAACTCATCTGTAAAAAGACTGAGTTAGTGACAATGGTCAAATGTAGTAAACTTAGACTCATTTGCTGGTTTGTTTCTACTTCCACTTTCAGTTTTAATATGTTGGTTTAGCACAGAGAAAGATGAAATCTTATGTGACAGCCTGATAATTTAAGTTTCAGTAGGTGTCTGATCCTTTTCACACCAGTATCAGTTGAAACACTACAGCTCACATTAGTGCAAAAGCAGAAAGGCAGCTTTGCATACACATCTTTGAATTGAACTGAAAATCAAATGTCTTCAACATTGATTTTACATATATAATTTAGACATTTTTTATATCTGAGAATCTACTTATACTTCTAATATGTGTTCCTTGCACTGTGCCCATAAGTTAAACAAATGAACAAACCAAGTTAGTCAGCTGCCAACTCCAACAGAAGTCACAAAATTACCATAAATCCCCACAGGTGTTACACTTTTGCAGTTAAAGAGATGAGAAGTGTAAAATGCTTTGACCAAATATAAATATAATCTTACAACAATTATAGTATTGTGCTTGCCAAAAGTCGCTCAATTTTCATAAATGGTTTAATTGGAAATTCAATTAGCTTAATGATGCTTTATCACTATAAGCATCTTTAGGATACAGCAGAGTTGAGCAAAGGTGCAGAGAGATAATTTACACTCTAATATTATTAATTATTACAACTTATATATGCACTGTGCTCCTTTTCCTAAATATTAGACATCATGAATCTCTCTGTAGTCTGGCAAAAGACTCAGAAAAAGCTTGTCATTCCCTTTTCTATTTTCAGATGCTTTAGAACACTTAAGTTTCAATATGTTTTGACTTCTGTAGCATAATCTGAGATTCTTAATCAGCATATCAAGACACCATTTTGTGAAAATCAAATTACATTCTAGTTTTAGTCCATAAGCCTCAGGAATATTTCCATATGTGTGAGGAGAACCTCTGTAAATTTGACTGTCTGAATTAAAATATCAGGGATCAACTTCAGTGAAATATCAGGAAAAACTCAGAGCAAGGAAAGGATGTGATCAATTATCATTCTTTACTTTCTCTGACAAACTGGACAAGGCAACATTAATAGCTGCTCATGGTCTAGTATAGCATAAAAGATTCTCTTGGGTAGTAGGGTGTGAGTGGACCAAAGATGGAAAACCTTTAGTAGTTCGTAAAGATAACTTAAAATAACACAATCTCAAATTACTCATTCTTCTCAAGACATCGAAAAAACAACAGAAAGGGGAAATATCTCATGCTCTTTCCCAGTGTCTTTTTATGTCTGGGCAAAACTAACTTACAAGTAAACCTTCCAGTTAAATTAAACAGAAGGAAATATACACTTGGCAAGACCAAATAGCACTCCTGTGGCAGGTCATTCACTCATTTGAAATATATACATCTTGGTCCTGTTCCTTTACTACCAAAGAAAGGTGGCTATGCTACTCACATATTGCAGGAAGAGTACTGTCCAAAAGGAAAAGAAAAAATACTCTTAGGAGGAAATTTTTCTGCCCTTCTTGAAAATTTCCTGCTGCAGATATATATATATATATACACATATATACGCATATACACATATATACATATATATGTATATATGTGTCTATATATACATATATGCATATTTCTCCTTATACTAGGGTGTTAATAATAATAAATTTATTTTATCCATTTTGAGAAAGTAGGGTATTTTTTCCAGACTTCATATAACGCAATTTAAAAATAACCACCAAAAAAATCAAAACGGAAAAGAAAAGAGTGATTTTTTTATTCTGTATTAAACACCAAATATATATTTTTAATAATGGTTGAAATAGCTTTGATTTGATGAAATCTGAACAATCACCTTTTTCCAGTTTGAATGTCTAGATAAGAGAACATTTCTCATATAACCATTACTTTATAGGCTGGAGGTTTAGCAGAGCAGAGCAAGGGAGGTGGAAATTGGGGAATACAATAAGAAGAATTTGTCATAAGGGGGCTGTGTAACCAAAAAAATTAATGGAAGAATTACAGCCTTTTGAAAAATCCATCTGACACCTTGCAGGAGAGCACACTGTAGAAACAAAATGAAAAGAAGGAAATTAAAACCAAGGCTGAGAGCTGTGTGACTAAAGAAATGATTAATTAGCGAACCAAATGACAAAGTAACATTCATTCTCAGGTATGGATAAATTAGTCAGTTTTCCAGTTACTACCACCAATTCTAGAGTCTTTCTAGCAATCCCAACTTGATTTAATTTCATTCTTGAAGTTGTTAATTTTTTTTGCAGTCACTATGGCCATAGCTTATTTTAAGAAGTATTATATGAAACAGGAATGGATGTGATTCAACAAGAAAATGAAGAATCTTTTTGTATTTTATTTGGAGAAAGGAAGCAAAATAAAACTTGAGGATAATAGGAGCAGCTGTTCTTTTCAAGCATTTTAAGTTAAAATATATGTTCTATAAATGATATAATATTTTCAATTAACAGAGAGAAGCTCAATTGAAATTATTCTAATTTTACTAATAAAACTAAATAAAGGTTTACATTACTAAACTTGTGAAAATGCAGCATGATTTTATCTGTATGTGCTTAACTATTTTTAAAAGTTGCTCTGAACTGCTGCATGCCACCTAGTTTCAGTACATAAGAAAGCAGAAAACCGTAGATAGAAATATATTACATTTGTCCATGGGTTCTTTCTTTCCCTCATGCCAACACTCCTGGAGGCTTTCAAGAGGACAAATTAAGTTATAAAGCAACAATAGAAAGCAAAAAAGTAATAAACAATTATCTAATGACGGTGTGGATTTTTTATTAAAAAGAATATTTTTCTAGATAAAGGGTTAACTCCTCTCATAATGAAAGAAATCATCACCTGACACAGTTTAGATTTATCCTGTGGATCATTTTAACATTAAATTAA
>VXBR01010894.1:675635-687311 GCA_013400215.1 Cisticola juncidis | reverse complement strand
AAAAAAAAAAAAAAAAAAAAAAAAAAAAAAAAAAAAAAAAAAAAAAAAAAAAGCCTTGAGCACTGATCTATTAACTAAAAAAATGATAAATTGTAACAAAGATGTTATTTTGCTATATCCACTCCTGGTATGATCTACCATGATAATGACTACTTAATTATAGTGAAATATTTTAGGAGTTAGAATTCATAATGGGATCTTTATAATCACTGTTTTGCTGGTGGTGACGAGTCAGCTGTTTTCAATCCTAATAAAAGAAAAACAACTAGAAATTTCCTATAAAATTTCTTATAAAATAAGGTGAGTAGGGTGATTTTCATGCTGTCAAACAACATTTTTTTGGAATTTTTTTTTCAGCTAGGTATCAAACAACTCTTAGAACTTCTTGAGAACATCTGCAGGCTACTCTCCACATGAGCTGATGCATCAAACCACAGTTCACTTCAGCACATCACAGTGACCTATCAGCTCTATGCTGATGGACCATGTTGTATGGACAAGTGAGCTGCACTCAGCTACCTGCCCTTCCATTCTGAATATCTTCAGTCACACTAGTCCTCCTGAATTAAAAAAACAAATAACACAGAGAAAAAAAATTATTGAGAAATCACAGAACAAACTACAGTTAGTTTATTATTGTGGACATGTCCTGAAACGAACTTTCTTACAGCAAATCTCATCTTTTGATGAAAAATTTCATCTGTGCTTATTCATTGAGTGGAAAGCTAAAAGTAATTATCTACTGATTATTACAGCAGTAGCTGGCACATCTATAGCCACAAGAGCATAAGTATTTCCATTATAAGTGCTGTTATTCTAGGTTCTAAAAACTTGCAGACTACTGAAACTTGGCTCAAAAAGTTAGAAGGTTAGAAGGAATCTCTCTAAAAGGAATTTTGGTGTCCAGCCATTTGCTGGACATTTGCCACAGCTGAAGTAGAGGAGTAGTTTGTTATTTGCACAGGCTTTTCAGACTTCACTGAAAATGATGATATCTGTCTTACACTCAAGACCCTATTCAAAACATAGCAATATGACTTTATTTAAGATATTTATTATATATATATAAGGACTATATAAACATCACACAGTAGTTCCAGTAACACACTGGATGACATCATGGGGAATTAATTTTTTCTTCTACTGCAAGAGTTGTGCTTTCTGATTGCTGCTAGTCATGACTCCTGTTCTGTACTGTCAGCCTTCATTTGGAGAAGTGGTTCTTTTGTGAAGAATGGGTTTCTGAAGCTTCAGGCTTTAGATATTATGAAGCCAACTGGATAAATATTTGCAGATGTGTGTCATGTATCAACAAACTTGTCAAACATGACAGGTATGAATCTTTCAGATACAGCCTCTCTGATTTATTTCATCCTGAATCTACGAAGACCTTCTAAGCCAATGGAGATAATCTCACTTGATAAAATCAACCAGTCCAGTTCCATAGATGGACAGACACATACCATATGCTTTCTAAAAACCTAAAATAACAGATAATAAACCAGTTAAAATCTACACCAATTTTTAACTTTTTTTTTTTTTTAAGTCATCTAGTTTGGAAAGCTTTCTGCCTGTTCCATCTCATGCTTATAATAAAAGTGTTTGGAGAGAAAGTACAAACAGACTTGGTGTCAGGGGCACACTAAGTAAAGACAAGCATTATGCGTGAACTGCAGAAGGGGTAGAAATGATGCATCATACCTTCAGCCAAACATGTTGAAATTGCTATATTGTTCATTGAAGTAATTCCTCCTGAAAGTTAATATATGCGGGAAAAACATGAAAACGAAAACCACATTCAAAGGAGTTAAAAGTTAACAAGGAACAAAGCCATTTGAAGGCTTGGAACCATAATACCCAATTATGCCCCAAGCAGTGATAAACTTATAATTCTTGCATGCCAGGAAGCATAGGGATTTTTCACATTCCATATTTTTCCTCCTAGATTATTTAAAAATACTGAGATTGCAGTCAAACAAGTTTCAGGCATATCATCCACAAGAAGTAGGAAATTTATGGGGGAATAATTAAGTATTTTTCATTATTTTTAGATTCAGTTTTTCTGTTTTGAAGATGTGAATACACTATCTAAACAGACTAGGTGAGAACCAGTCTATGAAAATACTATATCTCAAATGAAACTAAAATGAAAACTGTGAAGAAGCAAAATTTGGCAGCAGTGAGACAGAACAATCCTGCACTTCTGAAAGAAATTTCTGGTTCATGAACTGAAAGTTAAGTCTGAATTCCTCTGTTAGTAATTATCTTTCCTTCTGAATTTGTCTTTGAAATCTATGGAATATTTTTCTTCTTAATTTCATCAAGTTTGAAGAATTCTGTAGGATGAGGTCTGTATACATGAGATGTAGTATGGAGTCATTTTCAAAGTAGAAACAAGAGCTGAATGGTTACTAAGAACAAATAAATATATATTTAGGAATTTGTATCCTATAATCTTTTTTTTTTCCCATTGAATTAAATTGCCACAAGATGAAAACCACTTACTGTTTTACAGATTAACTGAAAATGAAAGAGTAATGCAGCACTTCATTCTTGTTTTTCCAGTGACATTTTTTCTACTTACATTCAATTCCAACAGACATTTTTGGAACAATTCAGATAAAACCTAGCAATCTTGCTAGCATTGTGTGCAACATGCTAAATCTTGTTGCAGAGGAAGGCAATGTTAGGATGTTATATTACATCTACTGCTGATTGGAAGCTGTGGTCACTCAGCTCCCTGCAGGCATAACAAATACTCCACAAAACATCTGTCTCATGCACAAATTGACCATACCACATTGTTTTGCTTATTGGGTTTGGCAGAAACAGCTGATGGAGGTTGCAATGCATTTTCAGTAAGTGCTAACAAACACATGTTCAGAGGATTCATTTTAACTCCTTTATTTATCTGCTTTTGATAAAGCCTAAGTGCTTATGCAGTAGCAGGGATTTTTATTATGGCCAGAACTCTTAACAGGGTAGCATTATATCATACCATATAATCTCAATTACCTTGTTGTCACCATATTGGTGCACATTCTTATATTGCAAAGTTCATGATCAGTTGTTTCTGTTCTTCTTTTGAGTCCTTCATAGACCCTGTGTGATCAAACTTGTTGAAAGTTTTTGATAATTCAGGATGTGGCTGGAAAAACATCAGCCATCATTTTGGAAGTCATCAAGAGAATAAAGGGTTGATATGTACTACTGATTTTATGGTTTAAATGCAATCCTGTCCCTTAAAATTGAACTTTTACTGACCCCACAACAGTATAATAATCACTACTTGTTTCCAAATCAGACAAATTTAACTATGCTTTTACCTAAGTACTGGCCTAGTTTTGCAGGAAAAAAAAAAATCAGATCTAGGCACAGGTTCACATTTTTATATCCTCACCCTAAAGTTGCATAGGAGTAAATGAGTAGTTATTGGGGAGCAATGAAATTACTGTAGTAGGAAACCTTTTGGAAATAGAGAACCATTTTTTTCCTTGCAATATTGTTAACTCAGGTACATGTTTTGCATTTTCATAAGAAAAATAAAAGCTATATAGCGAACTATTACTGAAAAACATAATTGGGAATTATAAATTGACTATCTATATACCAGCAGATCCAAGGAGAGAATCTTTTCACATTGAAGGAAACTATCTCAAATTCAGGGATCAGCAGTCCATAACTTATTTATCTGGTTTTGGCAAACATGAGAGAGACACACACACCAAATCTACAGATGTCTAAGTATTGCAAACAAAATTTAACAGGACAGTACTTAGCTGGAATCATATAATAATAGTTGACAATGGATGTAGAGCAATGAGTCTTGGAAAAATTTATGAAAATGTGAACCCACATTTTTCCTTTTAAATCACTTCTTCATTGTCAGCAGGAAGACTCGGATGGCATTTCAGGTAGGAAATTTCTTCTACTCATGTTGGTGGTGCAAAACAGTAAAACTTTTAAAGGTCTGAAAGTAGTCCTTGAGGTATTATTAAATCATCAAATAGGTGAATAATACAGAATATTTGAGAGACGCCAGTCAGAGAGAATAGGAGGGTAGTGTTGCCAGGTTGCTCTGTATTGTGGTTTAGGTGGTTTGGGATTTTGCTTCAAGGAAGGATGTGACTTACCTCTGACCTGTTTCTCCCTTTCCCCTTCCCAGCACTCCTCTTGTTTCATCTACCATGGAGAAATTATCCAACTTTAGCCTCAATGCAGTTTTCACAATTAGAAAGTTTGAGGGGCCTTAATGAGTGTCTGTACTTGACTGATTGTCTTCCTCCATGACATCACAGAACTAAACTTCTGCACTAAGAAAGCATAATCAGAGTCTGATGAAAATGGTGTCACTGAAACCTGAAGGGGAAGACCTGTAAGCCGAATCCGCTAAAAAGTGGAGATAAAGATTGTTAATGAAGAATGGGGAAAATAATTTGGATATGTATTTGGATAAGCATTATTAGTTAAGGATAGAAGGCAAATGTATTTGGATAGATATTTTGAGATAAGTGATGTGCACAAACAAAGAAGCAAACAAACAAACAAAATCCCCAACCAATCAACTAACCAGAACCCTTTTGATTTATCAAATACAAAATTAACTTTGAAATTCATTGCCAAATTTGATCTTTAAGGATAAACTATATAAAATATAACACGGATAAAATAAAACTATCTGCTGTAAAATGTAAAGAACATAAACTTCCTTTGAATTCTTCTGCTGTAGAGTAGTAACCCATATTTGTCTAGTAAGAGAATTCTTGTAGAATCTTTGAGGAATCTTCACTACAAAATTTAAAAGAGGTGCATTTGATCTGTTTGACAAATTCTGCGCTAATTTTTTCTAAATAGAATTTTATTTTTTTATTGAACAACATTTTATATATAAAGAGTTTCTTTAAGGCACTTAGGAATATGTTAAAGTACAGTTAAAATCCCTGAGAATTAAGCCCTTAATAATTTTAGTACTTGCTAATGCATTCCTTAATCAGAAGACCAACATATAAGGTTTCCCTGTTGCTACGCTTATCAAGAAAAAGAAAACAAACAAACAAACAAAGAAAACACCCCAAAATCCAACAAAAATCCCCAAAAAACCTAAACAAACAAACAAAAAAGACCAGTGCAGATGGTGATGTTGCAATCATCACAGCCATTACAGTCAGAGTTTATTCATTTCACATGTGTTGGCTGATAAAGCACATGTACCTGAGACTGCACATTTCAGAGGGTCCTTTCAGGGATATAAACAAGTGTAAATCTAATAATAAGGAGAAGCTATTAGTACATGTATTTTATCTACTTACTCCAGTAGCTTCAGTTCTAATATTGGGAATTGCTTTTTGATGAGTGGTTGTATTTTTATTAAAAATAATACATAATTGAATGATAAAATTCTATAAAAATCTACTCATAATAATTACAATTACTCATTTAATCTATCTTTGTCTTTGTAAGTGGCCATTGTACTAACTGTGATTGCTGAAGATTGATCAAACTCATGCAATAGCATCAAAATCTCTGTGGATTGCATTAGAACCTCTTGCAGTAACTATTCTTTGTGAAACTTATATTTTTATAATTTTCTTTTTGTTTTGTATGAATCTCGTACAATCCAGAGAACAGGTTTTTTTCTCCAAGATAGAAAAATTTCTGAACCAATAAAAGATTCAGAAAGACTATCCTAATATTTTGACAGAATTCTAAAACTGCATTTGTTTTCATGTAACAATGTTATTTACCAGGTCATATTTTTGCTCATCTTATTGCTTGTTCTCTTTCAACAACAATTTTAGGAAGACTGGAAAATATCACAGAATCAGATGGACAGATTTTCTTCAGATAAATATTTACAAATATTATTTCCCTGTTACATATCTATTTGAAATAGAAAAATATAGAATTAAAAAATCAAATCTCTGTCTCTTTCTTCCCATAATTTCATTTTAAAGTCATATTTTTTTAAATATAGTTTCAGTTTATTGCCATAACCAAAGAGGATGTATTTCTCAGCTTTTTGAATTTCCACTGAAATTACAGGCTGTACAGTTGCAGATATTATTTGATCAAGAACATATTTAGTGCTCACAGTTGTATATTGTTTCAGAGCATCAGAAAATACATATATAAATATATGTTTGCCATTCCTGTTGTGTAAGTTACAAAAGTAAGATAGTATTTTGCTCCTTCTCCCACCTACATTATGAACCTATGGAAATGTTGCTATGGTGTGTGAAATACAGATAACATAAAAAGATAAAAATTCCAAATTAGACACAGAACATAAAGTAATGAAAAATGTAAATCTTATACCATGAATGCTAAAAACTATTTTAAGAACATATGTAAACTAGCTCTTTTTTTCTTGCTTTTCTGGGAATAGCTGTATATAATAACTTTTAACATCACAATTAGATGTTTCTCATTTTTTATTTTTAGTTTAGATCATGTTGTCTTTGCTCCACAGGTAGCTTTTTTTATGTGCATAATTTTTTCATAGCTATTAAAATTATCTTTTGAGACTGTAGGAGATAATTGTAATAACTATTTTTTATCAATGTCCTCCATCAATTATGATAGGCAGTGCCACCTATGTATGATAGATAGCAGATGCAAAGTATAATGGGAAAAAAAAATAGGTCAAAGCAAATTCTCTTTGTAAAGATTTCAGAATTTTTCATTCATTAGTATCCATCACAATAATTCGGTAAAGTTTATAAAAACACATTTTATTTAGAGTATATTGATTCAATTGTGGGGGGGATTTGTTTGGGTTTTGGGTTTTTTGGGGGGTTTTTTGGTTTGGTTTGGTTTAGATTTGTTTTGTGTTTTTTTAAATTGTTTTTCTTTTCTTTAGGTAGGGCGATGATTTTATCTGGGAGAAAAAGAATGGGGCAAAAAATGAAAACATTAAATAAATAATAATTTTTTAAAATATATAAAATCTTGGATCTTTTGGACCAGCTGATGAAAACACCAACAATCACAGGCTTTTCTAAGCATAGACAAGTGTGAATACGTAGGACCAGAAGGTATTGGGAGCAGATTTGAAAACAGACTTATTGATGTCACAAAGCTTTCAGAATAGCCTTTTTATACATTTCAAAGGAATTTTTGAAATACACACGTACCTTCATCCCCATTTACACTGCTGATGCTTGGCCATCATTTCACACTTTTGGTGTTTTGTACCCTGAATAGAAACTCCCACTCCATCACATGTGACAGTATACAGCAAGGGATCAGGATCATCACCACCCATAACTCTCTCCCTCTAAATCATTCAAAAGGGCATAGGAGACATCTTTTTTCCATTCCTTCAGCAAACACACCGGAAAAACTGGCAGAACTAAAAGACAGAAATAACAGACAGGCACTGAAAGAACAGCTTGTGAACAAATCTGAGCAGAAGCTTTGTTCTTCATTCCCATTTGTTCTAGACAGATCCAAAGACCTTTGGTATGGAGTTATGTCTAAAAGCAAAAAGGTGATCACAAAGTTAGTCTGAATTATTATTTAAAGACTAGAGCTGAAATGATTTTATGGTCTCCAATTCCAGTCCAAGGTCTTAACCTTTAGTCTGGAGGGTTAGTTCCAACTGTATGTTATCCACAGGAGGAACTGCTCTGCAGTGAAAAGCATAAATTATTAAAAAACTCCTTGAGCCCATTGCATAGATATTTATTTATTTATTTATTTATTTAACAAAAGAAGTTGGGAACACAGACCAAAATTGAGACACACTCCAGCCCAGCTACACTGTCTGCACAATCTGAAAATCAGGATCCAAATCCCTTCAGACACCTACTTTTTTTTTTTTTTTTTTTCAGGAATACAAACGAAATTACGAACCTAGTGGTGTAGCACTGGTCAAAGAAAACTAGCAAAAAGACCATTAAATTTATTATTGTATGTGTCTGCAATCCCAAAATGTTGGCTACATAAGTAAACTAAACTGTCACTCTTTGTAATATTTGTCTGTTTGTTTTTTTGTGAAATATGATTGGTATGAAATACATTGGAAAGTAATAAAGCTTAAATATATTCAACTGTCAATATGACAATGTAAAACTTATCATGCCTTAATTTGCTGGAAAACTGTGAGGATGTTTGTTAGCACTGAATAAAAGAACTCTCAAGGACACAAGAAAAATCAAATAGCCTTCTCCATCTCACTCACTAATCTACAGCTGTGCAGATGCACAATATTTTCTGGAGCAAATGAAAATTGTTAAAATATCCACATAAATTATCCAAACATTTTTGTAAATACAAAAGAAAGCTAGCTTTTAAACACTGCTACATCTACTGTCAGGCTACATCATATCTTATTAAATTGTTCAATAATATTCTACAAGAAAAAGATCTAATCATAATATTCAACAGCAGTTTAATTGGTTCATAAGATTAGACTGATTTGTGAATACAGTGCAGTTAATATTTCAGGTATCTGATTTATAACAGTTACTATGAACCAATATTCTTAAAATTCTAATTGCAAAGACTTTTTAATTGCCAAAAAAACCTTCTGTATTTTGGACTACTGCTCTTCTCTTTCTTACGTTTAACTGTAATTTAATGGGAGTTCCTATGATTAAAAATGGATCTGGGAACTGTTTTGGTGAAACTGCTATTTGTTTTCTCTCCAGTGAATATCCCTGGAGAAACTGGAAAGTTTTTTTGTCTAGACACATATTTCAAGCTGATATTTGGGCCTACAATTTCAAAGCCTACAATTTCCAGGACCTATTTTTGAGGCTATTTTAAGCAGCAAGACATTAATTTTCTATAAAAAGGGGTTCCCAGATTTTTATGTAGAAAGATTTATTTGATATTCTTTTAAAAAAATACTGTAAGGTTTCAGAGCACAACACTGACAACTCTACCAGAAGCAACAGTGCAAAGAACCATTATGAACACATAACACTTATCAGCTTTAAAAATGGGGAAAGGAGATAATAGAAGAAGTATATGTTTTAAAAAAAGAAACATCCACATTCATACCTCACAGGAGACATTATGAATTAGTGCAGAACACACATGTGGTATAAGACATTATTTCTGATCCACATCCTGTTCTACCAAAATATAAAAATTCAGCTAAACTCATGATTTCAAGTAGTTTTGTTTCTTTAAAACAGCACCTGAAATTCAGACCAGTCTCTGCAGGATGGCAAATTCTTTGCCAGTAGTATTCTGCTTCTGCTTCTGAGTACAGGTAAAAATATTATACCTGTCTGCAAGATAATATTTACACTACTCTGAAAAAGAGGTTTCTTTAGAGCAAATGGGTAAAGGCAGAATGTAGCACAAGAGGCTTAAAGTAAACTGTTCTTCACTGGATTTAGTACTGTTCATAATATTATGAAAATAAATTGTTACATTAGTTAAGATTTGCTCCCTCTGCCCAGCAGTGATTCACACCTTTGTAAGCTGTTAAACTTTAGCTCTCTGCACATATTTTTGCCAGAGAGAGAACAATCTTATCATCTGCATCCTTGCAACAACAACTTCCTTCTAAGGTTAGGAACTTGCAAAGGACACCACATTTTAAATTAAGATTCAAAACTTGGCTGCAGATTGATACCTGTCTTTCCATAATCCGTAAAAAGGTTAGTTTATCTTACTATTTTTTTCTTAAAAGCTGAATAATTTCCCTCCTTATTTTTTTTAACATGTAACAGCAAATCAATTTTATCTTTTTTTTTAATGATTCTTTTAAAACTAAGGTAAACATAAATTGCTTTTCACAAGCTTAAGTTTATATAATTAGTGCTGACATTAGTTTTACTAGCAGAGAATAGAACTGTGATAGTTTGTATTCCCTCAGTGTATATAAATGTACGTGATTGATCTCTTGGTGGAAAGGCAGAAGAAGGCAAGATTTTGAGATAGAAATATGCTTAAAAATGTCATAAGAAACAGGTAGATTCTTAAATTAGCAGGCAGTTATAATTTCAATTATTTTAAAGTGATTGATACTGGACTTCTTCTGAAAAGTTCCCTTAACAAAGAAATAGATATGAATGCCCAGTTTTGCCCCTACTTAAAGAGAGTGATTCTGTATATAAACTAGTAGAGCATTAGCTTAAGCTAAGTTCTTAAAATTTAATCAGACATATTAGGAAGAGGCCTTTTCTATTAATATAGATGTTCATACCTAAAATCTTTCTTTCTTTTTTTTTTTTTTTTTTTGATTGCTTGTGTTTTCTTTTAACAGTCTACTTGAGCAGAAATCTTCCTATATTCTAAATCAAAAATTAGTGCTGAGAAAATAAATACATTTTATAACCTTCATCAAATCTGAAAATATATTGAAAAATCTATTAACTTCTTCCTGAATCCTCTTACTAAATGCCTGGAACAACAAGCCTGAACAGGTTCTGCATCTACTGTTTTGGAAATGTGAAAATATCACTAAGGGATGTTATAGATGTATGCCTATGAACCAGAAGTAGAATTAGAAGGACAGAGAAATCTAGAAGAACAAACAAAATAGAAATTAAAAATGTTTTTATGCAGGCTTGGAAATCAGCTTTATGGTATGGAAAGCTAAGTTCCATTATGTGTAATGGTGCCTAGCTCAGTGTGAGCTAGGGAAAAAAAACACAAAAAACCCATCATCACTCTAAGTTGGGTGTGCACCTTAAGTGCATGCAAGCCTCCACATGAACAGCTAGTGGGGTTTCTCAAACTACAGCACGAAGCTTAAGAGAGTTTTCCAAAAATACATTTTTAACATATTTTAAAAGGAAATTAACTGATCTTAGAAATCACCATGCTCATTTTCACTCCTGCTCATTTTTCACTTCTTTCTAAAAGCAGCAGGGGTGACTTCATCCATGGCTAAACAATGGATACAATTTTCCCTCTGCTCTGTCTCGATTGTTGTCTCAAGGGCTGGTGATTATTACAAAACCTTAGTGGTTGTGTGAACAAAGAACTGGATTTTTATATTGAGTCTGACTGAGATGCTCTTAACTTTTTCCATAGTTTCTTTCATAACACTGCTTTGTAGTTAGAAGGATGTTGGTAACACACCAGTGTTTTGGTAAAGCAGTGCTCAAACAGCATCAAGGCTTCTCTCTAATCCCACCACCAATCCCACCAAAGGCCAGTGGGCTGGGGCTGGGCAAGAGTTTGTGAGGGGACACAGCTGACCCAAAATGACCAAAAGGATACTCCATAACCTATGACATGGTGCTCAGCGATGAAAAGCCAAGAGAAAGGAGCAGAGGGGCATTTTATATTAACACATTTATCCTCCAAAACAACTACCAATCATGCTGAGGCCCTACTTCCCTGGAAGTGACTGGACATTGCCTCCTGATGTTCAGGAAAAATAAAGGGTTTTTGTTCTTTACTTCAGCACATGGCTGTTGCCTTTATTAAGGGCCACTGCAGTCTTTATCAAACTGTCTTCATTTTAACCCATGAGTTTTCATCTAATTTTCTCTCCCTGTTTTATTAAGGACAGGGAGGTTTTGTTAACCCACCATACCAGTGCAATTCATGTTATTCAAAACTGCTTTGTGTACTGAAGTAATTAAGTGATAGTTCAGCATGGGGAAGAGGATTAAGAAAACAAAGCAAATCATACAGTTAAGAAGAAATGTTCCTTCAGCAGTAGATCCAAAGACACACACATACAAAAAAAAAAAAAGAAAAAAAAAA
>VXBR01010894.1:651980-662488 GCA_013400215.1 Cisticola juncidis | reverse complement strand
CCAAAAAAACACAAACAAACAAAAAAACCCCACCTTGATCTTTAAGTATCTGACTTTTGACTGATATTCAGTGAACTGTGGAAGGCAGATCCTCTGCCCTTACCTACATGTCAAGGAAGCACAAATGCAGCTCTGAGAAAGTGTGAAATATTAGACTACTTCCTGAACCAAGACAGTGTAGGTATAATCACTAGGTACAACCCCTAAAGGATGGTCCTTGCTGGTGCATTCTTACAAAATCCAATGAAAACCTAGAAGAAAAAATCTGGAACTAGGTCTGCAATCTAGAGAACTACAAAGATTTTCAGTGGGTACACATCTCTTGGGAAGGGTTGATCCTGGTTTCAATAATGAAAAAGAGTTTGTCTAAATTCTGCTAAAGGCAATGTCTGACAGAGCATGGTAAATCAAATACCTCTTTCTCCTGAGCTGTGAATTTTCTGCTATGTCATAAAGAAGTGCAATACAGAAACCACAGACCTGTTAGTTTAACCTCAGTAACTGGGAAAAATTAGAGAAGGTCACACTGGGTGCTATTGAAAGGCATTTAAAGGGCAATGCACTCATCAGGCAGAGTCAACACAAATTCATGAAGGGAAATTCCTGTCGGACTGATTTGATATCCTCCTGTGATAAGGTCACTTGGCTCGTGGATGAGCAGAAGGCAGTGAATGAAGTTTTTCTGGATTTTAATCAGGTCTTGGATGCTCTCCCTCACAGCATCCTTGTGGACAAACTGTCCAGCTGTCAGATGAGCATGTACACAGCATGATGGTGAAGAACTGGCTGAAGGACAGGGCTCAAAGTGTTTTGATGAATAGGCCTACATCTAGCTTAAAACTGGTCACCAGCAGTACTCCTTGGGGCTCAATTCTAAGTTCTGTTCTTATATCTATCAGCATATCTATCAACAACCTGGATGCAAATTTGTTGATGATCTCAAACTGGGAGGTGTTCTCTCAAGGGACAAGTATAGCTTCAAGGTTGCAATGGTTTGGATTTGTTATTAACATAGTGATAATAACACCCATGTTTTAGTTATTTGTGAACAGTTCTTGTGCATCATCAATGGCATGAACTTTAACAACAAATGCTGGATTCTGAACCTGGGATGGAATTATGCCAGACATGAGTGGGAGAAGGGTGACTTGAAATCATCTTGAAGTGCCTTCTTGACTTTCATATTTAATGTACTCATGACTAGAAAAAACATTTCCATGAGATAAAATGTTCCTCTTTTTATTTTCCCCTTGAAGAAAATATTTGCACCAAGTAACACTAATATAAATGGATGGCAAAGTACAAAAATGACTTTAAGGGACTTTGAACACAGAAATTTAACACAAAGTGAAATACAACATTTCATTCTTACAAATGTAGGAAGAAATCCTATTCTTTGTTGGATTCTGCACTTAGAATGGAGAAATGCAGGGCACAAGGAGACCAGCCCTGTGGAAAGTGATCCAGGTATGTTGGTTGCCAGGAGGCTCAGTGGGAGTCAGCATTGCCCTGGCAGCCCAGAGGGCAAACTTCAGCCTGGGGCACATCAAACACTACATGACCAGCCAGTCAAAAGAGGCAATTATCCTGCTGTGTTCAGTGCTGCTGTGGCCTCACCTGGGACACTGTGTGCATTTCTGAGCTCCACGAGTCAGGAAGGATCTGAAGGTCCTTGAATGAGTCCAGAGGAGAGAAATAAAACTTCAAGACTTTTCTGCTTCTCTGTATTTGCCCTAATGACATTCATCTCTATTTTTCCATGCAGTAATATAATTATTCTACCCTTCATATGAATCCATGTCAAAAATGTACCCTGTCTCCCAAGACTTTTGTTCAATGATTAAAAATATGTATTCTATAGTTTCCTAAAATTATACAAAGTTATCTATATTTAAAAGAGGTTAAAACATTATTTTCATCAAATGTTCTTTTTTAAAATTTTCTCATTCTTCTTGCTCTTCAGCCTCCCTCTCATGACATGTCTTTCATTTTTCCAAATTAAAATAACTGTCAGAGAAGATAAGGAAAGAGAGAGAAATAAAAAATTCTTTCTTCAACTTTCTTCAGAACATTTTTAAAAGAAAGCCTTTAACATGTACAGTAAGCTTCACAGCTTTTGAAAAGAGATCATTTGTTGATCGGCTTCACTATTAATTTCTACTCTATGATCTGTCTATGTACATCTTCAAGTTAAAATTAAACAAAATATAAAATTATATTCATGTCTACTGCTGTATCTTCCTTTGTCTGACAATGTTTCCAAAAATAGTATCACAAACTGACCTTCAAGATAATCTTGTTCACAACAATTTGTTCATGTGCACATGCAAAACTCAAAGAATCGATTGTTACCATGGGATATAGCAGAGAGGTATCATAATAATATTTGCCTCTTCTTACAGTGTTTTAATGAAGAAAAACTGTATGTAAAGTTCCATATTTATTTTCTAGTCTCTTTTTTTTTTCCCCAGAAGCTGAATCTGAGATGGGTACCATGTTATCCTCCTTATCTGTTTGTAAATGTAGTGCACAAGCTCTCTTCTAAATTCATAGAAAAACAGGAATACATCACTTATTGTTCATAATTTATTATTTTCTGGAGTATTTTTTCAAATTTATTTTTCCCTTCTCAAAGGTGAAAGAAAATCTTAATTTATTAAACTGGCTCAAATCCTGAGAACAGGAAAATAGTCCCATTATGCTGGAGAGTAATTCACATTTGTCTGGAAAAAAATAAAGTCTGAATGGGAATGTTATTAAGCTGAAAAAAATTAAGTAATACACAATACACACCAGTGTCTGTCAAGCAGGGTTGAATGCTAAAATTTCTCACTTAGAGTCACATTTCATGTATTTTACTTTCTTTTCCTTTTATACTGCAGCAGATATAATTTAAATTTGAATTATGGTAACCTAAAAAGTCATTTTACTGGAAATGAGCAATTGATCAACATCAAGTACGAGAAAAGCAAAGGTAGAGAGCGTTGATCTTTTTAATATTTTTTTCCTTTTTCCTCATCTTGATATTAGTCAGAGTGATTTAATACTAGTGGGGTTTTTTTTTTTGTTTGTTTGTTTTTTTCATCTAATCTCACATTTCTTCCTTATCCCTTGGGGATATTACCAAATTTTAATCAAAAAGAACTAGATGTACTTATGTCAGTGTTGAGCATCCCTTCTGCTTTGTTAATTAGTTACAAGACTGCAAAGATTTATACCTATTTTAGGAATTTGATTTCTTTCATATTTTTAATTGTAACAAGAATGAGAACTCATTAAAAACTTGTATGATTAATGTATTTTCCTCAGGTATTCTATTTCTGTCAATTCTGCTCTTCTGTAAATTCTTTTTGTGGATTCAGTCAGGGAGCTTTAGAAAGAACATTCTTCCAGATCAATACTTGCAGCTTTGATTCTGTAAAGACTACCTTGTAAATGCACTTATTTTAGTTACAGTAACTAATATCAAATACTTCCAGTTGTGATGCTGACATGATCAATTTACAGCAAAAATAAAGCAAGCTTGAGCACACCTAGGAGTACAAGCAGTGCATTCCAAGAGAGCAGAGGAGGCAAAGCAATGGAGTAAGTCCTAGGGTTACAGGACATTTACCAGAAAGAAATCAAATACTTGAAACATATCCTTTCCTTTTATTAGGTCACAGAAAAATAAAGAATATTAATCACTGATATCATCTGTTCATTTCTAAGGAAGTTTGCAGTGATAATAATAGTTCATTTTGGTTTCAATCTAACCATGATGAATATTAGTGCAGAATGTGTTTCACAGATTAAGCTTAAAGTAATGGAATCTCCAAATTCAGCCATTCTTATTTGTCTGATAATGACCTAATTAAATTAAGAAATTCCTTGAATCAGTAGTGGCAGAATATTACACTACTTGAAGGCTGTTTGATGGTGACTCCTCTGAAATAAATCAGTCGTTGTTATACCTGCTATAATGTAAATGTAATGACATTTGTCCTAGTTCTTTCTTCTATGAGCTGAATCCTGAGGATAGGTTCATAGCTTGTAACAGCACAAAATAAGCCCTGAATAAGGTTCTAAGAAATAGTTGGTTCAGGAATATGTTTCAAAGTTGTGAATAAACACTGAGGTAAATCCAAGAAAACATAAATTGCTATGCTGGGCACTATCTACTGAGCCTTGCCTTCTATTTACCTGAGGTGTGCTGTACTGACTCATGATTATCCCATTTTGAGACTTATTTTAACTATACCTGTTCCATGAAATCTTCTTTCTGCAGGGAAGACACTGAAGCCACAACTTACAGGTTTAGGTTCTTTGTTGAGCAAAAATGTATTCCTTGAGAGGTGGACTATGGAGAAATTTAAACCATCTCTTAAACCATCCCTTTTTTACACAGTTAGTACATATAAAATTGGAGAGCTCTATGGTTTCCCAAGTTATCCATTAGGAATGTGTGCTGGTGAAGGAATTAACAAAAAATTAAATTAGGTGCTTAAAAATAGAATTTTGTACTCTGGAACTAAAACTGTTTTCAAAAGAAAAATCACTGTATGCACAAGAGAATGCATGCTAGAACTACTGCCCTGCAAAATGCATGGTGGCACACATACTTCATTCTGGCATACAATTTGTTTACTCAAAATATTTTTTAGCTTAAGGGGTTTCAGAATTTTAATGAAAATTTTCTTGATGTACTTTCTACTATTTAAAAGGAGGATGCTGTTGAAAACATCACAAGCATCGTAAATTATTGTTTATGTGTCAGGATGCAAGCACCACTGTCAAATCTTTGTAGGAACTTCAGTGTTTCTTATTAGAACTAAAAAATATTTGGATGATCAGAATACATTACTGAACATTGTATTAAACATGCACTACGTTAGATACTACAGAAGCACCTCTCTGGATAGTAGAACATAAGCTAAAATTGGGGTTTAAGATAAAGGACTACTTGGAATCTCAGTCGTTTTAAAAGCTTGAGGGCATGACAGAATAGTTCTGTTTGTAGTTAAAGAAATTTTGTACCTAAAAGAAGTAACAAATTATATATAATATAACTTTGATTCCTGGGCACCATCTATCCTATGGAAATCAATGGCAGAAAAGGAAGGACTGTTTCTGCAGAGTGATACAGTATTGTTAATTTCTGTGACTGAAACTTCTGTATCCATTTAAAGGCATAGTTATATCGCTGAAGAAAATGAGCACACTGAAACAGATATTTCAGCACGTGAGCAATGAACAAAGTTAAAAATGCTGTGGTAAGCAAATGACTTGCCAGTATCTTCTATCACTGGTTCAAAAGCCCTGTCATAAGAGCTAGACAAAACCACTGATGGCAAACTCTTCTGTGCTCTCATACAGCAGCTTGGGAACACAGCAGTGACTGCCAGAAGGTGTGTTTTCACTAAAGAGATGGCATAGCTATCCTGGGAAAACCTTTCCCTTTTAACACTATGCCTAAAGATAACCACGGGTTTAGGTAGTTTATTTTCAGCTTTTTAGACTGATAGATGGAGCAATTAAAGGCACACAAACAATCACAAAAAGGGTGAGGTCATGTTTTAAGGCAGTTTATAATATGTATGGGAAAATCTCACTAAAAATAGGAGCAGTTACTGGCTAATGGTGGTATTACAAATATTAGGTAATAGATTGGTCTCATCCTCCTTTAGGCCTTCTGAATAAAACAAAAAATAAAATTTAGTAGTCATTAGGACAAGCTAAAAAAAAATTAGGTGGGAAATATATTATCTCTGTTATACAAAAAATGTGCTTTGAATTAAAAAATATCCAATATTTTGAATATATATCCAGGAATATATATCTATCAAATTCTTATCTTTGAATTAATGAGTTTTACCATTAAATCACACAAAATAACACTTTATCCAGGGTTGTTTTTTTTTTTCATTTTTACCATTCAGCATAACGGAATTAGTTCATGCATTAGAAATTCATTATTTAAACGGACATTGCTGTTATTCTAGAACTACATATAGAAGCAATCAGAAATAAATGGGAAGGTAAAATTTAAGTTCACTGTTAAGATTTGTATTTATCTTTCACAGATTCCTTTCCTGCTTTGAAGTATTAACCTAAGTGTTTATAGAAGAAGACACAGTCTTAAACTCTGGTTATTAAACAGAATAAAGACCAGATGTTATAATTCCAGGTTTGGGTGAAAATGACATTTCTCTTTAAGAAGTAATGCATTTTGTCACAGCAATTTGTGTTAAGATAAGAAGTCAGGAGGTAGGCTGCCAAGTTCTCTCTGGTTCATTTGTTATGATTTTTGCATCTGACACAATGTCATGGGTTCAAGTCTCAAAGTGGCACTTTCTAGTGCTCGACTGATAGAAGAGCTATCTGTACTTTAGGTGACATTTTAAAACAAGCTCTCTGGCAGTCAGCCAAATGTATGCTAAAAATCATAAGAGACATTTCCAGATAAGAGCTGGAGATAATAACACTCTCATGGACAGCATCTCTTCTCTCTATAAAACTCACTCTGATACCTAAGATTGCCTGTGAGCTATTACTGAGCACATCTGTAATGGCTGCTTCACTTTTTTCAATGTCATTTTATAAAAAATAACTCAGTATCCTTCAGAGATATTCAGTATCTGGGATTGGAGGACCATTTTAAAATAAAATTATATTCAGAAGGCACCAGAGGATTTGTCACCTACTATAAATTAATTCCTTGATTCTGGCAACCCTTTCACTATATATGTACATAGGTAACATAATCAGATGCTCTGAAGAACATCCTGTTCAGTGGTGAGTTAGTAGGCAGTAGAAAAGGACTATACCTGGGTATGTATAGGTGGGATTTAGATGTTACAAAGAGAGTAAGTGTTCCCCTAGGAGTTTGTCAAGCACTAGATTTTTCTTACAGGTCTGGTTAGTTCTGTCAAGAAGAGAAGTTTGTTCACCCAAAGTAACAAGGATAAATAAGATCAGTGGTGTAGACTGATATTGGTCATTCTGTAAAATGTTCTTTTTCAAGATTTGGTCATGGTCGTTTTTCCTTTCAAAGAATTTTTTTTTTCTTGGTTTTCACCATATGTTGCTATAACATATCTGAATATTAATGTAATTATTGATTAATTTTTTGTGGTGAGAATTATAGAGCATATGTTGCAGATGAAGTAAGAACAATTCAGAATGTTTCTATCTTTTTTTTTTAATTTTGGAGATTAATAAGGGTTTAAAAACTTCATGAAATCTTCAGAAATGTAATTAGGAAGGCATAATTAACCTACCTTAATATGTACAATAAATGTATGGAAGATACTCGTGAATGCTGATAAAATCTTCATTGAGCTTTCTACACTTCTGTGCAAAGAGAAGAGACCAAAAAATAAAATCTCTGTGTTCTGACCCTAAAATATCTTATATGTGAGCATGTCCTTGTCCCTCTTGTGATAAGAAAATAAATTATTCTGACTGATGGGATCTAATGACCTATCCATCTTCAAATATATGTTGTATCCTCTGTTAACATTTTCTGATTTTATAGATAATTCCCTGATAAAATATCTTTGAGTAGCTGTGTTTTGATATCTGATGGAATGGTATTTTTGATCTTGCACCAAGGCATTTGTGTATTTTTCTTTTCAGTGTCTGGGATAATAGTGTGTTAAGTACTGTCCGGTAAAGAAATAGAATGCGAGTCAAAAAATATCATTAAAATCAGTAACTTTTGTCTAATTCAACTAAACCTGTTTTAGAAGTTCTGATGCCACAGAGCTATTAGGTATTCCTGTGAATTGCCTAATGCACACACAATAAGTAATCTGAAGTCTGAGGAAAGAGGGGTAATTTATCTTTATCAAACTACAGTTACAGCTGTGTTTGAGAGAGTCTATGAGATCAGAGGGCTCTAAATGGATTTGTTGTTCTATTGACTGAGTTCTTCAAGAAAATGTTTTCTACATTTTTTTTTTTTTTAACGAAAACCAAAGTTCTAAGAAAGAAAGAAAGGGAAAAAAAAAAAGGAAAAAAAAAAAAAAAAAAAAAAAAAAAAAGACAAACCAGGAAAAAAGTATGGGATGGTGCTATATAGGAAACACTAAATAAACTGAACTCCTTAACTTGAATTAACATCAAGAACAGATTTCCATATGTTTGTAATTTACTACTAAAGGTCAGATTTGCAAAGAAATTAAGAATCTTACCCTTTTAGATTCAGGTTAGCAACACCCTTTTTTTTTTTAAGTATTGTTAGTTTTTAAAAATCAGGCACCACCTGAAAGAGAAATTTTCATGAGTCTCATGCCATACAATCTTCCATGCAGAGCCTAAAGATTTGATAACTATGAGAAATAATTGAAAATTTCTTCACTTCATATGCTTTCAAGTTGTGATATTGAAACTAAGATGCCTTAGTGAGGGTATGTGTTCATACTGTACAATACCTGACATAGGAAGTAGCTGTCCCTTCACTCAGCATCTCATGGTTGCTGGTGTTCAGCATTGCAGATAAAAAGGTGCAGTCCAGTTTTTAACCTTCATCCTTTATCCCTTCCTGCCACTAACATAAATAGTTTTATTGGAGTTAGGCTGGGAATGAGAACTATGCAGCTGAATGAGGTGGTCTTGAAGAGGGTTTAGACTGAAAACGAGTGTGGGGGATAACCATGTGTCAAGGACAACTGATTGGGCATGACATAGTGGCAGCTGCTTGATAGGTAGGTTTTGTGATATACAAGAGTTCAGCCTGTAAGAAACAGATATGAAAAGGAGTAAAAAAATGCTCCAAAGGCAGGTGTTAATGGGGTGTTAATGAAAAAAAAAACAACATAGCGACAAAAATGCATTAGAAAAATGATTCATTTTCCTAGTGGAATAGCTACATAGTATTTTTAAGGTGGAGACAATAAGCTTGATTTTTTTTACTGAAAAAAGTGAAGGATCACTAACTGATGGATTTTGATTAGTATATTTTGCAAAGAATGAAAATATCTGCTTTAGCACAGGCTCATTGCAGAGGATAGTCACCCAGCAAACAGTATTGTGAAATTTATTATTTATCTGAATCTTGTCAAAATTTTTCTTCTGTATCTCATTTATATATCTTTCATTCTTTGTTTCTTTACATTTTAGAATAAGCTAAACAAATTAGGAGACCTTTATGTTTCTTGTGTGCATCTCATTAATACATGCAAGGGGTCTATAATTTAGGTGACAAGTCATTTTGACATCAGGACTTATTTCTCTACTGCATGTTTATATAATATATATAGAGTAGTTTCAGTGCTTCTTTTGTGGTATCATGAAGATCAATGGATATGGATGAGGCAACTATTTAGAATTAAGCAACAATTACAAGGATCAAATCAGCAGAATATTATACAAAACCCTTGTATTTTGAAGGTTTATGTTTCTTTTTCCTATACTTACATACATGCCATATGTGATCAATTTTTTTATCTTACAGAAGAACTATTTGAAGAAAAGTGAAGCAGTTTTAGAGAAGAATTGGTGCCACTTTCTGAAGATTTTGTTGATTTTGGCTTTGGTTTTTGTTTTTGGTTTTTTTGTTGGTTTTTTTTCTTAGGATGTGATATTCATAACTGAATGAATAAATTAACAAATATTCATAACATAGTATGATGCTAACAAACCTGCTTTGCTGAGACCACGTGTAAATCCACTGAATGAATGGACCTGCACATGTCTATAATTTCTAATTTCATTATATATTACTTTAAAATTAAGTTCAGCACTACTGACTATATTTTCATTATACTGCATTTCAGACAAACAAGTACATTCAGTTCAGAATGTTACTCAGAAGAGTTTTCCAGAATTAAAAGACTTGCATTAGATGTCCTGATGACAAGGAAAAGGTGTTGGTTGAGTGACTTTCTAGATTCAGCAAGCAAAGGTTTTTTGTAGTGTCATTGTTCTAACAATGATGGAATAAACAAAGTTTTATGATGACATGGCTCTTCACAGAAACGTTTCCATCTCACTGTTCATATGAAATAAGAACAACAAATATAAATTGTAGGAAAGCAAAAATTATGAAGGCAAATGGTTTTAAACTGTTTCTCTACATCTTGGCTGCAGCTAATATTTGATTGTATCACATGCGATAGCATAAGAATAATCTACAGACATACATTTCGATGACAAGATTGCTAGTCATAGATAATTAACATGATGATTAAAATATATTACTCAATAACAGTGGAAAGAATCTCTAATTCTAACTTGAATGACAGGCATGATGGCCGTGGTACAAATGACATCTAAGAAGTCTCTGACAAAACTGAACTGGCAGACTTAACAGTTCTAGGCAACATGCTGTAAAATTTCAGTGACTCAGGCCTGTGGTATAATTAAGGACACATTTATGTCTCTTCCTATTCTTCTAAACTCTGAAGCTTTGAAAGCTTACTAGACATCCAAACAGCCTAAGAAAGCTAAGGACAGATTGATAGTGGGAGCAGAGATCATTTGTGGAAGATGAAGATGACAGACTTTGAAGAAGCTTTTTTTTTTTT
>VXBR01010894.1:609986-645207 GCA_013400215.1 Cisticola juncidis | reverse complement strand
TTTTTTTTTAATCCCCACAGTGGGCTAGTACAACACTAAGGAAATAGGGTTCTTCCAGGGGGGCAACAGACATCAGTGATTTGGATATTGATATTGGGTCTCATGGTATAAAAAAGTTCTCCCTCTTGTTACCTCATAACAATCTTTCCACTGGCCAGAAATATATAAATAAATTTTAAAAAATAATTAATAATAATTTAAAAAAAATACAGATGGAAGGACCTGTTTGTTTCAGATTATAAAGAATTTACCTATTCACCCATTCCTCTGAACTGAAAGTATTTTTATACTGTCTGTTATTATCTTTGATTTCTTAAAAAACAACAAAAAAATCTCCAATTAAAGAAAATAAAACCTGAAAGGAGACTATAGAACTTTACTACAAGAAAATCATAACTTTCAAGACGGAAACATGTTTTGAATTGCAAACATGAAGTGATAGGGAATCTTCCTCTCTTTTTTCAAAATTAAACTGTTTGCTTGAGTCAGTAAATACTGCCACTTCTTATTTCTCCCTTCACATACCTCAAAGAAGTGTTCTTAGATCAGGTTCCTTCCCTCACTGAGCATCCACAATGTAGTTTCTAAGTATGCCTGGACTTTTTCCTGTGTGCAGAAGCAATAGAAAGGCTAGAAAACGGTGCTGGAAAGGACTTCTTGAAAAGTTGCTATTTACCCAGTTAACTAGAATCAATCAGTTTCTGTCTGTTTTGGAATACAACATTCCAAACCCCTGAAGCATGTTAAGGCTTTGACCCAGCTTTTACTTTTCTATCCTGCAAAGGTTGAGGAGTTTTGATCATCCTTAAGAGCTGCAATAAATGTCCGTTACAGGTATTAATAGTATGAGTGACAAGCTAAATCTTGATATGGTGAATTTTTGGATGTTCACTCATGTGGAAAGTGTCCTCACCTGCTGGGTTCAGACCATCTCTTGTCTTGTAGTACAGATATACATAGTGTAAAACAACAGTAAAATTTTAAACATTACAGTCTGATTTTCAGTAAAAGATTTTTACATATTCGCTTCCCGTTAATACAGAGAAGCCAAATGACTTTTCTAGGCTTTAGGCTTCTGGGAAGTGTTTATTTTACATTGATATAAAAAGGCTGAACTTGTTTTGAATTTATGTCAATAGATTTGCTTGTAATTTTCTTGTAACAAAACATTCCCTCCATGGAGAAAAATACTGAAAGAAGAGCAAAATAACATATATTAAAAAACCTTTAAACATCATCTTATTAAAATGAAAATTACATCCAAATGTATTTTTGAAACAAATGTGCAGTATTTGGGATGGAAATTGAACACTTATAAGAAGTAGCAAAAATATGTTACTTTTTATTCTTTGGATATATATTGGAAGGCGTAACAATATATAGTCAAAAGAGCACATGCCAAGAAAACACAACAGCAGGAATATTTTGTTGTCATGTTCAGTGGGTGAAGGTTTTATACAAACTCGTCTCTGTATCTCTATTTTTTCTGTATAAATCCATGCACAAAACCTGAAAATAAAATACAATACTTGCCTGTGGGAAACACTAAAAGTAAAAAGAATTTTTTAGGAGCTAAAAAAGCAGGCCTCAGACAGAAAAAGCTGAGAACTCAGAATTTCTTGCAACTGAAGGATTTGAAACTAGAGAAGATACAGTAATACAACAAACAAGGACATGGGGAAAAAAAGGCTGAGTTTCTAGGTTTGGCTTGAATAAATCTTAACACTGCAGAAATACATGCCTGAAAAGATAGTAGTAGAAGGTCTTAAGCTTGATAAGGATATTGTGTATTGTTAATAGAAAAGCATACAAGTGGGCACTGTTTGAAGCAGGTGTACGTGTGCTATAATTGACTGGCTAAAACCACTGTCTGTAAGCTTTAGCATTTTACTATCGGCTGAAATGTTTTTAAGATGTTCTGTAACAAAGAAATTTGCAGCTGCTGCTGAAGGGCTGTGAGCTGATTGTTGCTTTCTCTCAATTGTCTCAACCCCTGTTATGAGACTGATGTTTCATTAAAGATTGAGAACTGCTACCCCAGCAGTCCCGTCCCGTTCCTACCTTCGCCAACACACCTGCCTTTGTCTAATCAAAATTGACTTTGATCTCTTAACATATACTTATTAAACATTGAGATAAAATGAAATCTACACACAATCCATATTCTAAAGTGTCTCTGGTGCTGCTAAACAGAAAATGAGTTTATCCTTTGCTTATCCAAGTGTTTCACTAGTCCTCCACATTTCCAACAGCAGTAATAGCTACTTCATCAGAACTTGCAAGCAACTGGGTAATATATTTATAATTTTTATCCATACAGCTTTGTCTTTCAGCCTATAAATTTGATCATCACTCATAAGTTACAAGTCATAGTTGTATCAAATTTTAAGAGCTGCTGAAGTGTTCAACCCCTTACTCCCTGTCAGTTATTGCATTGCTTCATGTGCTGGGGAGCTTTTGTGCACACACCCTGTTATCTTCTCTAAGCCTCTCCTTTTCTCAAGAACAAGCCATGGTTTATCATTCTTGATCACTGCACAACATCACCAACTTTCTCCTTTCATCACGGTGGTCTGTTCAGGGTGCCAGGTTCAGTCTGCAGGTAAATCCATGGATGGCTCAAAAGCTGCCACCAGTGTGCTATAAATGGCACAGGCAGAAGCAGCCTCACCACTGAATCCAGAGGGGAGTCTGTGATGCTGCCCCAAAACTGACAAACACACAACAGGTTGGAAAACTTAGAATATCTGCTCCTTCCTAATATGATTTCAATACTCATCTCTATGTCTGACTTGAGTGTTGAGGGAACAGCAAAATTCCTCTGGGATATATCAGCATATGGGAAATTTAGAATCTTTATTTGAAATGCCTCTAATTCTAGTGGAAAACCTAGAATTATTTAATAACTTTCTATTTTCCCTTGTATAACTTATGCAAACACAATGTTTGTCTCTTAAATGGAAGGAATCTGAATAAGAGATAAAAAAAAAAGTTTTTTGATTTATTCTAATATTGAATGTGAAAATAAAATATGAATATGAGGCATTAATTTGACAATTTCCTTATCTACAGTAATTCTTAGATTTTTCCAGTGAAATTCCAGTTGACTGGAATGTTCATAGAAATAAAAATGTAGAGACAGACTTATCAAGTTGTATGGTCAGCCTAGCTTCCTGACAGTGTACTTTTGTGAAATTTATAGTGGATTTTTCAGGCTAGTATATAATTATTCAGACATTAAGAATCCACTTTGCTGGAAATTATTAAGTGCATAGGCAAGCAATCCTCTCCCTAATAGCTCCTTTTCTGAGTTCCCTTCAATCTGCTGCTTCTTCTTTATTAATCACTGCTGTGAATATGTGTGTGTGTGTATATATATATATATATTTGTTTGGGGTTTTTTCCTCATTTATTCTTTCAATATAGTTGTAGACTTCAGGGTGTTTCTTAGGTAATCTTTACAATTTCATTTTTTATCTTATCTTTATAAACAAAACTATGCAGTTTCTGTTGGCTGTGTTACATTATTACTCTTAAAAGAATTCAACACTTTTGCAGCTAAAGCTTGCTTCAAAATTATGAAATGCTGAGAGAAAATGTGTGTGTGCTCAGCTACCATAAGTCAGATAATGAGAGAAGATTAAAAAAAATGATGCTTCTGATTGTTTCTTTACTCCTTTTTTCGTAGAGAGGCCTCAATACAAATCCACGATCACTGACAAAAAGGATCAAGCCAGATATGAGCTTGGAATTTTTACTGGAAATATACATGAAAAAAATGAATTTTCTCTATTCTTATTTGTAACATATTTATATTAATGGACAAAGCTGTTATAATGTTTATAATTAATGGCACCTTTAAAAACTATGAAGTTTGATTATGCTCTAGTTATACTTTTACCTCTGAACAGTTACAAAGATATTAGAATAATGGTGACTTTTACAGGCTTGACAAATAAATTCTGTTAAAATCCAGATTCATTTTGCTGTAATAAATATGAGATCACATTAAATGAAACAAAGATTTTAATTTTGTATATAGTCATGTACTGACTCTGGAAGCCAGGAACAACTGGTTTCTCATTTTCTTTTATGAGCTGAGCAAAATTTGTCTAGAAAATTTATGCACCTTCATAGAGTTAAAAACCTAGCATGTTTCCTCTGGAAATTCAGTGATTTCCCTGTAGTGAAGGTTGTGTTGCTCTTACATGAAGGTGGCCAGTACGAAAAAGGAATAATAACTAAATGAGAGATCATGTTCAATACAGAATGATGATGGAAACAATATTAAGCATTCCACAAGAAATATGTTTTCTGTTTATAAAAACTTGCTGCTCTTCACTGTGCAATAAAATTTATTCTAAACACAGCCACTGCATTGCAAGGCTGTTATTTCTTCGGAAGTATGTAGGGATGGGGTGAGTGATAAGATATTCTCACACTGGCCAAAGGAAGAATAACTGCAAAAAGTTTAATTACTTATTATTAAAATGATTTAAATATCCTCTCCCAAATTTATATACGAAGTTTCAAGAAGAAATGTCCCCCTGGTATCATGTTTACAGAGGACTGTAGTGACATCCAGCTTATCTTCTATGATTCTTAGGCATGACTTAAACTGACTTCTCTCATCACCTCCACTTTACCTCTCTCATCAGTTATATTTCACAAGTACCTATGAATCCAACAAACTTCCAGAAGATTTCACAGGTTATATAAAGGGGTAATTTGTTGTTGTTGTTGTTGTTGTTGTAATTGAAACAGGTACAGGAAGCCCAAAGCAACTGTGGTTCCAAGTTTACAGATAAGAAAGGAGGGGATATCTAAGACAGCTCACTCTAGTTAAATATTTTGAAAACCTATTTGTATATTTTCCAAGTGACAGATAATCTGTCAGCATAAGTTTTATCCCTCCACAATAAGGAAATGTAGGGCGATGTTGGTGTATACTTTTGGGTAGGAGCCAAATTTCAGGACAAAACACAAGAATCCACAAAGAGCCTAGATGAACACAAAGTTTATCTACTCAAGCAGCCCCTGGCCAGATGTGGGCTTTTTAAAGCATATCAGGGGAAAAAAAAAAAAAAAAAGTACAGCATTTCCCCAGATTTCCCTATCATCTGCCAATCTTCAGCTGAATGAAGAGGGCCATGTGAAAGCCTCTGGGTGTGAGTTACACGACACAGCAACATCTTTAATTTAGGAACTAGAAATGAATGCAGCAGAATGGATGGAGGGAAACATTATGAGTCAGTATCTTGGGAAAAGAAAACAAGAGGAAAAAACTGCGGTAAGAAGAGATACACGCAATAGGAGTTTAACTTCTGCGGCCTCTATCAATTTGTTTGTTAATATTCTATTGTTATTTTGGTGTTGTTAATCTGTAACTTTTATTAAGATTTGATGCTCCTGTGCCTCTTTATTTCCCAAAAGTCAAACACTTGTCCAGCAAGGGATTAAAAAGTAGAAAAAATACTCCTAAAAATGACACAGTCCCATTGTCTACCAAAAGAAAACTTGAGGTAGTGTGGAAAAAAATAATATTAAAGTGTAAAAATGAAGGATAAGGAAGACAACAAGCCTCCAAGAGTTCAATATGTCATCTAATCAAAATGAAATATACCAGTTTTTTTCTCCTTCATAGGCCTGAGGAATCAGACTGGCACATTTATATGAAATTTCACCATAGGTTACAATGAATGGTTTAATTTTAAGTTTTAATTACCTCTGTGCTACAGAAAAGCTGATGTGGAGAGAATAGGCTTAAAACAACCCAGACTGGGGCTGAAGAAGGCTATGTCTTTCTGCTGGAGTTGACAAATAGATTTTTCTGCACTGGATGGCCTTGGTACCTCTACTCAATACCCTGAAGGTAAATTTTATGTGTCTGTCTTTCACAGCATGATCTGTACTACAGCTCTTTCCAGTGACTGTAGGTTTAGGATTGATCATACTCTAATAATTTCATCTCTAATTTGTCTATGTGTCCTTGTAAAGGTGATGAGCAGCATTTTAGTAAAATTCAGGGTAAAAATCTGTAAAATATACAAGATATACAGTCTGTAATACCAAGTTATGATGATGTTTGGGTTGTGCTTCGTCATTCTGTTCTTTTCTGTTTTAATGAAGGTGAAGCATTTAGTTTTCGGCATATGGCTATGAGATTTTTAACGTCTTTTTTCTGGGACAAAGTCCAAGAGAAATCTGAGGTAGGGAAACTCCCCACCTGTACCAAAATGTTTTGTGTTTTTACACAAAACAAATTATTTGTCAACCTAATTATTTATTTTTGAAGTTTAAGAGATGTCAAAGACATGATGTGATCTTGGAGTAAACACTGACTTAAGTTTATTTTTTTCTTTCAGTCATAAATGGTTTGAATGTTTTAAAGCCTTTCCCTAAAAGAAAAGATTTTTTAACAGACAGAAGATGAAGACTAAAGGTTACATCTACACAAAATACTAGATGTGTACAGATTGTATAGACATACCAGATCAATTTCTGTGCCTACAAAACCTCCTGGCATACACTGAGATGCATACAAGTAGGCCAGGAATGTGTCTTGCTTATGTAGTTTGCTTTTCAAATGTAAGATACAAATAAAAATTCAAACCAAAGAAGTTGAGAATTTGTACTTCTGTGATTATTCTGCCAACACAGAATTGGCATTTGCTCATAAGAAGTAATTTTATGAATAGGTGTATTTGCCTAGCAAAATACACTCTTAAGATATTTTAGGGTTCCTTTAATTTTCCAGTCTGGAGAGTACTAGAAAAATAACTCCAGCTTTTTCTTTCTCTAAACTTTGAACTATATTTTCCTTATTTTTCATCTAAAACAGTTTTGCATAGTTCAATATGATAGAAATTTTGAACCATGAAAAAGAATCATAAACTCTTAACAGAAATGAGAGTTCAAATTCCTAAGTTATATCTTTACAGAAATTTTATTTGAATTAGTTTAATTTAATTAAAAATATAAGCATACCACAAGCCATGTGCTAAAATATAAACATTATAAATGCAACTAATGAACCATAAATTGTAATAAATTAAATTCATAAATAAATTTATAAATATAATTCATAATAATATGATAAATTTAATAAATTAAAATGTATTATTTATAATTTATAAATTCATGATGTAACTTATAATTTAATTAAATATAATTTATAAATTCATTAATGTAGTAGCTATTGATCAGGAATTTTAAAATATTCTTTTTTCTTGTTTTCATATTTTATTTTACTTTATTATATTTTATTTGGAAGGATATGTCCATTTAGGAAAGACATAGCATTGGGTAAAGTAGCATAAATGAGCAGAATAGACAGCAAAGGTTTGCAATATTGATGGCAGTAGCATCTACTAGGGCAATATAATTAGTGAAAATCTGTTTCCACCTGGCAAGGCATTTAAGAAAGTCAAAGAGAAACAAATGACACATTTGTATTCTAATTTAAGGATCTTTAGCATTGAAGTGATACAAAACCTAACAGCATCACTGGGGAAATGATATATTATAGGAAGGAGAGGGCATAATAAGTTAAAGCAGCAATCATGGCTTGTACTATCTACAGATTTGACAAGAATATTGTTTAAAAAAATTCGTAAATTAATTATTCAGTAGAACTGAGAACTAAAAACCAATAATAAGATAAGAGATTTAACATTTAAGATTTTGGAGAGTGAAAACAGACCTGAATATGGAATTCAAAACTATTTTTTGAAAGGAGTGCTAAAGACTTCCTGATAGCCCCTGAATTCTGATAAAGGCAAATCAAATGTGATGGCAGTGTCAGACTCTTAGTCCAATATTCATTGAACTATCTTAGCTGCTGCTATTTTTCACTTGATTTTGGCAACAGCAAAGGTAATTTTGAGACTTTCATCATATAAAAATGCATAAGATTAAAGAGAGCATAAATTGATTTATTTTAAAAGAAATAGAAGGATGGATAACAGTGCAACTGACATTTTCCTGTTCAAATGGGAAATATTGAAAAGTACTCTAATGCTAATAAAGTCCACTGGGCAAAGCTGACCAAACTATGAGAAGGTTTTGACTCTCTTTTTTCAGTCTATACAAGTGGCACTAGGGATAAACTTACATTTCAAAGGACTGAGGAGGATGGAGTCCACATCCATATCCACATCCACATGATTTAAAGTTATCTGGATTAAGCAGTCAAATGAGGTCTCCCGGTGGAAAAAAAAAATACACTTTTAGAGAATATGTAAATTTATGTACTACTTTCTTTTATATATGTCCTAGGTTACAATGTAAGATGTGTCCAAAGTGTGTATTCTATCAGCACCTTCAGGAGCTGTTGGAGCCAGGTGGGGCAGTGCTTGCCTTGTCCCTCCCTCCAGACTATCTCCTGTTAATGGGCCATCAAGGCCTTGCCCATGACTCATCGGTAACTCCCTCTGGGAGCTCTCTCTGATGGGCAATCAAGGACCCACTGCAGGACTCATAGAATGATATCCACCCATTGTGAGATGCTCCACCCAGGGGGAGGAGCCAAGCATTCCCACCTGGATATAACCTGGGATTTGGGACAGCACAGTAGGCCTTACCCACTGGATTCCCATAGGGCAAGAGCTACTAGACCTTTCTACAGGATCACTGCTTCAACAAGACTGCTTCATCTGGACTGCTACCACCACCCTAACTAGCAGGATGTCAGGTTGTATTCTGACCCCATCAGTGGTTTTTGTGGTACTGTTTTTATTTTATTTAACTTTACTTTTTTTCTCTCTCTCTCCTATTAAATTGTATTTCTGACTTGGAGTCTCTCACTGGTTTTGCTTTCAAAGTAGCACAATATATTTTAATTGGCTTATTATTTTTAGAAGTACCANTCAAGGACCCACTGCATGGCTCATAGAATGGTATCAGCCCAGTGCAAGAGGGGGGAGGAGCCAAGCATTCCCACCTGGATATAACCTGGGATTTGGGACAGCACAGTAGGCCTTACCCACTGGATTCCCATAGGGCAAGAGCTACTAGACCTTTCTACAGGATCACTGCTTCAACAAGACTGCTTCATCTGGACTGCTACCACCACCCTAACTAGCAGGATGTCAGGTTGTATTCTGACCCCATCAGTGGTTTTTGTGGTACTGTTTTTATTTTATTTAACTTTACTTTTTTTCTCTCTCTCTCCTATTAAATTGTATTTCTGACTTGGAGTCTCTCACTGGTTTTGCTTTCAAAGTAGCACAATATATTTTAATTGGCTTATTATTTTTAGAAGTACCACAGTAGACTTAGACTCCTTGAGACATTGTAGACTTCTGTGAATAACCACAGTCATAGGAGAAAGGGGCTACTTTGTGACAACAGAAAAGGCTATATAAAGATACTGTATGTTTAAAGTTCAATTTAGATTATCTTTTTAAAAGATGGATGTAAAGCTAAATTTAAACTTCTGTGTCCACCATTGAAACACTGGGGAGAACAACACAAGAGAATTCAAGCTTTTTTTCCAGGCAGGCAATCTGTCATCACTGTAAGCATTGCTGTCTGCTCTGTGGTATTTCACTGCCAGTCTTGTGCTCAGCTGCCATCTGCCAGTCCTCTAATTGCTATCCAGCTTCTACCACTAGTCACTCACTCCTCTTTCAGGTAGCTATCAGTTGAACTTACTGATGTTTGTGAAATTATCATGTTTGAAAACCCCTCATACATAGAAACTGCAATTAAATCTATTAAAATTAGCCTTCTGGAATAATGGTCAGGGTTTTTTTTGGGGTTTTTTTTTTGTTTTTTTTTTTTTTTTTTTTTTTTTTTTTTTTTTTTTTTTTTTTTTTTTGTTTTGTTTTGTTTTGTTTTGTTTTTTTTGTGTTTCATAGTATGAGGAAAAACTCTTAGAACTGCTATAACTTCAAGGCACTTAATATATTAGATGCTTATAGTGTAAAGAACAGACTTGAGGTCTTGCCTCTTGCTGTGCATGTGTGTTAGAGTCTCTTTCCAGAAGAGAAAACTAGGTACTCCAAATGTATAAGGAAACCCTCACAGGCCAGCTGTGCAGACCTGACAACTTGCCTTAGTCAGTAAGAATAGGCTTAGTATGAGTTTTTGTAAGGAGTCGATTTGTGTGTTTAAGAATTCCTATGTTGCTGAAATTCCAGTTTGAGAGAACATCTCTTAAGGAGATAATTTTGCTTGGCAAAAGATGAGGAAGACCATAGGTTTGTTTAATTAATCCCAAAAGCCAGATACAGACTTGGCTCACCTGCCAGGTGCTCTGAAATTCAGAATGTATGCCTTGATTACTGAGCAGGATTTTCTATTTCAATTTTGTTTATGATTTTGACAACTTGAGGTCAACTGAAATAATTTTGTGGTCATTTGTCTCTACTTTTCAAACCCAGCAACTGCAAAAGAGAGTCTGTTTTATTTCTTGTGTAATATTTGAATTAGGTTTTGAATAGTTTATAGCAAAAAGCACACATTTTATATTTCTCCTGTGTAAGAGGTATATCAATACATTTTTACATGCTTGATTCCAACTGTGTTGCATGTAAGAAACAGAGTTTAAGTTATACAGTCCAAGAGCTCTAAAATAGAAACTGAACTTTCTGCATAACTACTTCTGTAATTTTTATGCATGGATGTTATAGTACTATGAGCTTATATACAATTATTTTGGTATAAACTAGAATAAAATTAAACTTATACTTCCCAGTACAAATTGCCTTTGCTAATGTGCCCTTCAATCTATCCAAGCAGAAGCTGAAGACCTAGTTGCAGAGCCCAGCACCACAGCCTCCAGTGAGACTGCCTTTTACCATCTCTACGTTTAAACCAACAGTCCATGATAAATAATGGCCCTTACCTGCTCTCTGTTATGGGAATTAAATATTTTCTTGTCCTTTAAACTCAAATTATTAATATATTAGTAGGTTAAGTTAGACTGAAAGAGTAGAGTTAAATACTTAAGAGATATTTTTACTTGTGTAGCAAAAGAAATTTTCCTCCTAACTTGATAGATGTTTAAAAAAAAGGACTTGTAGTTTTTTGCAAGGCAGCATCAGAGAAAATGTTGGCATTCGCTTTTCCTGTGCCTGTTAGGTAAGATGGAGTCAGATATCTTTGATGTTCTATGGTACCTGGAGATGAAAACTCATCTAAACTCTCAGAAAAGCTCGACTCTGTTTCAGTCTTACCACTTTAGTTCAACAAATATTTGCAACTAACATCGTGGTTCAGAGCCAACTCTTTCCTCTTTCCAGAGATCACCAGGCTGAAAAATTCAGCCTTGCTTTCTTATCACTAAACTAAGAAAAGTAAATTCATCTTCAGTTCATATAACCATTACTTGAGATGTTCCATCAGTAGCTCTTAATCTCTGTTATATTTTGAGTACATTAATTAATTACAAAATGCATAAAACAAAGGAATTGTAAGCTGTAAAGGAATTGTAAAAAAGCTTTTGTAAGATGAAGGGCAGTAATAATGTCCATCTATAAGACAGGACTCCACAATCTAATTCAAAACCTTTAATATTTAACTGAAATTGAAAGTCTAGTAGCACTTTTACAATGTCATTCCTCAGACGGTATAGAAACTGAGCCCAGCTACTTGTATGAGGCAAAAAAAGGTAAGGAATTTGAAATTTCCCTTGGTAGTTGTTCCAACAATTACCAGCCTGCATGATCAAAAATATGTATCTTGTCATAAAATTTGAATGTCTTGCTTTAATTTCTATCAACTCAGTTTAATTTTCTCCAACTATCAACTCTTAAATTTCTTTAGCCATTGCAGAGATATTTATGAAGTTACTAATTTAATCTGTTTGAGACTTTATTTTACTTTCTCTTTGATAATGTTAACATATCAAGCATTTGTGGCTTTTACTGTAAAGATTTTCTTTAAGCCAGTATACTATCTATCAGTGCATTTTCTCCACTGACTTTAATCTTTCATCATGCTTCTAAAGTATGGATGCAAAGTGAATACTTCACTATCACAGTGCTGCTTTCTGAGACCTCGCGTCTCCACGCCAGGCCAGCTCCTGAGCACCGTGACGAGAAGGGAACCGGTCCGTACGCCGGGCGGACGGTACTCGGTCCTTGTGGGTTCTTTGTTTCAGAGATCCGTGGCAGCGATGGCAAAAGTGATGAAGCAGAGGCAGGATAGGAGGTAGCTCGAGGTAGATGGTTTATTGTGGACGAGCGGTGTTTCTCGCACTCGTCTCTGCCTCAGAACTCCCCAAGGGGCGTTCCAGTGCACATATATACAGGTAAGGGTGTGGGAGGGTAAAAAGGTGACACAACCAATAGGGAGGGTTTCAAGAGCCATTACAAGGACAGGGTACTTAACATTTACCAACCAGGGTAGAGGGGAAAATACAAAACTCGCGGGCTTTCTATGATGGACAGGTAGCGGACAGTTGTGTAACTTGTACAGGGATACACGTGGAGGGGAGGAACAAAGGAACACATAATAAACTTAGTAAACTTAATTTTCCACACTGCCACACTTCACTACTTCCAACAACACTTTGAACCATTCAGAATATTATACTGAATCTTTCTTCCTATTCATTGCCCTTTTCCTGCAAGTCTGCAGGATCCTACTTTGTGAAGCCATCCAGTACTCTACTTATAATCACCTCTCAGAAGGATATCCCATAATCTTCTGCATCAAACGGTTTGTCCTTTTGCAAGATATTACTCTAGGGCTTGAAGTAAAAAAAGTATAAAGCAGATAACAATGAATTAAGTAAATACTTCTTATTGGATTTGAAAATTAATAGCTCCAAAAATGAAAGGAAGCTTTGAAAATATATATAGTCCCTGCTTGTCTGAGAGATGCATTCAGTTTGCTTAGAGCTATCTGTAAAAGATTACTCAGACAGAACCTTTGAAATAAATTGGCAGAATTTAACAGAAAAAAACCAAATAATTATTTTGGTTTTCTAGACTCGTGCTTCAAAAATTGTACTTAGAAAAAAATCTCAGAAAGAACTTATTGTTTGTCTTTTTCATCTTGTAGTTAATTTTTTTCCCATGCAAGATGCTAGAATGGAAACAATAACACACCACGAATTTTAACAAAACCCTTGTTATCTTGTAAAAAATCGCTATTACCTGGAACAATAGGACAGTGATACATTTAAACACACCCTGAATTAGTTCCTTCCGGCAACTACTGAACTGATTGGAATGACCAAACCTTTAAATTTGTGGGTACTATGGTAACTGTATTTCAAGGTGTCATGGAGACAGACTACGCTTCTCCTAAGAGGCCAGTCTACTTCAGTATGCTGTGAAAAAGCACAGGAGAAGGTTTTCTGAATTCAATGAGCATTAAATGGACAAGCTTCAGTGCATTTACCTGCACTTTTGGTCAACCCATTTACTTTTATGTTTTTCAATTGCTTTCCAATTTTTTCTTTCTTTTATTTTGCATTTCAATTTTTTATATCTTCTCTTTTGTTTAATTTGCATTTCTTCTCTGATTTCAGGCTTTTAATTTTAGTCAGTTTTCCAGGTTTGCTCATTTTCACGTCTCTTCCTTTCATTTCTGGCCATTTGCTCCTAAGCACAGATAGAGATATTTTAAAAAAACTGTTCCCTTCAATTACGTCTGATGTGTCTTGTATAGGTTTTTATTGAAAATTTTCCTTTTACTCTCTTTTTTTACATCCACTTTGAGAATCACAAGTCTGGTGCCCAGAAATTTTTATCATTGTATATATGGTGCTCACACTTTTTAAACTAAATACTCCTCTGAAAACCTACACTAATAATTTTGACTTAACTTTTTTAGACCTTCTTTAAGGAATGCTTTCTATTTCTACTTTTTTTTTTTTTTTTAGATATATTGCCCTTAACTTTAGAATCAGTAGCATACAAATTTTGACTTTACAAATAAAATTTCCTGTTAATTATTTTTCCTTTAACCTCATTTCAAACAATTTCTCTTCCTCCCTTTTCTTCTAGCAGTTTTTTCCTTCTTTTCTAATTTTCTTTTAAAATTCCAGTTGGTTTTTTTTCCTTTTATTCTATGGCTCCGTGGTATAACTTTAAATACCTTTTTAGGACTTCTTTTTGCAGCTTCAATTACTTCCTGTCACAAGTGTAATGTTGTTGCCCTTTTCCAGGACTCGTTAGCACACTCCTAATATTCTGGAAGTTTCTGGTTTTAGGTTAGGTTTAGGTTTTTTAATTAGCAGCAGAAATAACTTATGAAATAAACATTTTCCAGATGTTGCCTTAAACTAGGATTGTTGTGTGTTCTGACTTTTAGTTTTTAACTCTCTGCTGAGGAGAATGTGGAATTTTATTGGTAGCAAGGTGCTATAACAATTAATGTAATGAAAGAATTGAAGTCAATTTACATTTCCTGCAGAGGGAAAAGGAAAAAAGAAGGGCAATGTCTGTATGAGGCTCTGACTTATTATTTTTAAAATTATAATTAAAATTCTTTAAAATTGCTTACTTTTTGCATTGTTTTTTGGCTTACTGAGTATGTAAAATTCTGAATACTGATTCACTTGGGGACTAGGCTCTTTTTGACACAGAGTTTTTGGTGTTTATGAAAGAAACAAACCATAAATAGATAGTTTCACAAAAACGGCACAATAAAATGAAAAAATAAAGACATAAAAAGGCTGTGAAAATTTTCTTTCTCAGTTTACAAAACCATAAATTCAAAAAGACAATGTCAGATACATTTATGTAAGGTTTCTAGAAAGGAACATTAAGCTGAAGAATAGTTAGCTTTTCTTCTGTGTTGTTCATCAGATAAACAAATCTGCAAGTCAAAAAACAGTTACAATAGGGCATAAAAAGAAAATATCTTGTGAAAAACAAGAATATTTTACCTTCTTCTTGAAGAAGTTTTTCATCTTTTATAAGGACAGAAAATAACATCAAGCACAGCAGGGGTCTATTCAGAAATCAATTTTAACTACATTATCTGAGAGCTGATGACCTTGATACAATTAGAAAATGTGCAGAAACACAAAAGCTGGGAAAAAACCCACATTAACTCCAAGTCTTGTGTTCCTTTTTGTATTTTATGAATATGAATATGTTTCCTAAAAAGCAATAATATTTTTAATGTAAAAGGTACTGTATTTCAATAATTTATTTTTCATATTAAGAATATGATATGGTCTTAATTTAGTTTAATTAACAAGGAACAACTCCTTAATGATTTTACCAGTCAAATTTGGTAGTTTTCAATAATTACCAGGAGCCTGGTTTTTTGGGTTTTTTTCTATAAGCTACATGAACTAACTGTGATCATGAAACTAAGTTACCTATAAACCTTTTGGCATTCTAATTTCTGAGATGGAGCTAATTTGAGTACCTAGAATGTGGCTCTTTTTCAGTGGCTCTAATACCACCGAAATGCAAGTGTTATGAACTCTAAGTTTAAGTAAAGGTGAACACTCATCTATTTTTTAGATTTGGACATATTTTTTCTTTCTACTTAAGCTGGTAAGTCTGAACAGCTTATTTCAGATGTTGCCACAATTCTTAAAAAAAAAAAAAAAAAGTATATTTGTACTAAATTGTCCTTCTATCAGTTATTAGACATACTTTAAAAGAGTTTGGTTTATTTGTTCCTTTATTAATCCACTGAGAATCAATAGTAATCAATTTATATTGATTCTGGAAACCTGGGAAAAAATCCAAGGGTCCTGATACTTTAAGCGCAGGACCATTGAATTCTCTGACATTACTATTTTAAGAGCATTTAAAAAATAGACATTTTATATGTCAGCAAAAACATAGGAACCATTGCTTGGACTAAAACTATTCCCAAAGTAGGAGAGAGACAAGATAGTGACTTCAGTTTTCCAAGATGTTATCAGAGATGGAGACATCTAGAAAATGATCCTGAAACAACCCTGTGAAGATTACATCTTTCTTTTGAAGGTACAGAGATCTCTTGAAGGTAATGAAATATGGTATTAATGACACAATATTAGATTACTGGATACCTTTCTCCCCTTAAGATTTACTCTACCTTGTTCTCTCCTTAAACAAAGGAGGAAGAGGGCTGTCACTTTTTTAGAACAAATTATGCTGGAGCCAACTACAGTCTCATTTTATGTGGAATAGCCCGGATGGAGAAGATATAGAGCAAAAGGAGTTTGCGGCAGTCTGTGGCAGTCAGAGAAGGAAAAGGAAGTTGGACAGAGGAGGGGAAAAAGGGCAGCCTCCTTCTTCTTATCCAATTAATTCAGTACAGTTTTTTACCAGAGCAAAAAGAGTGATGACAATAATAGGAACAGAAACCCCTTTCTTAGATAACTCAGTAGACATATCAGTTAAGAGTCTCCAAATGGTTCTTCTACTCAGATCTCCCATTCCATGCATAATCCTCCTCACCATCAAATTGTGCAGAGGTCCAACCACTGTGTGGATACCATAAAAAAAGCCCCACTCCCCCTTGACCATTTCTCGTATCTGATATCATTATACCACAACAACTTTATAACCTAATTTAAATCTTAACTTTAGTGTCAGTGGCCAAGGCTAGAGTAGAAATTTTCTTAATTTAACATTTTTTACAGCTTCTACACTAAGGTTGCATCTGTTTTCAAATTTTCTTGTTGTCTATTTGAAGCTTGAATTCTAGGTAGGAATAATAAGCTTTTGTTTTGAGGTGAATGGTCATGCCTAGTCAAAAAAAAAAGAATAAGTTCAGAATTCTACTGCTTTAAGATGTAGGGGTTGTCATGGGAAAGACTATCTGAATGTGGTTTGTTTTAGTTAGGAGAAATTTTACCTTGCTTCAAGGATATGGTGCTTGTACCATGAATATTTCTCTACTTTCCACCACTACTATTTTTTTAAATTTTACTGATCCATACCTATCATGGATCAAGGAATAACGTATGAAAGTGCCATAGTTTTTACAGTAGAAATTCTCACAAACAGCCAAATTTAGGGTTTTGAAAAAATTATTTGTTATGACTGCAGATGCATGTCATGCTCTGTACAAATTGGAATGTCAGAAATTATAAAGTAAATTATATCACGGCCCCAGTGAGTAAGGGTGAATTCTTTGCTCACTTTAAAGCCTAAAAATGAACTTTTAATGGGTAAGTCAAGGGACAGAAAGTATTGCAGAGTGAGGTAGGAGAGGAGAGAAAATTATAATTTTTCACCCTTTCATGTTCTGATTGATTTCTCAATTCAACAAGTTCAGCTTCCCATTTTTCTGATTTCGCATGTGCTGCTGAGCAGTACTTGAATGAGATATTGCCACCACTTGCACTCTGTCTACACTGCTATTACTTTATACTTAAATTCAGCCATAAAAACAGTGATAAAGATTATAATACCAGTGAATAGCTTTAATTTGCAATGACTTGGTCAATCAATATCTGTATTGGAATGACCTGGAGTGAACAGATTCATCTCAACATGTAATTATTTATATAAGTACTAAATCAAGAAATTTTCTTTTGCTTTTGGCTGCACTGGTAATACAAAGAAAATAATTGGTTTCAAAAAAAAAAATTTTTTTTTTTTTTTTTTTTTTTTNAAAAAAGATTATTTTATTTTTTTTTTTCAATTGTAATGACCACACATAATTGTTTTCTCTGAGTTGAACAGGTAAAGAGATTTGGGATAATTTGTCCAGGCTGTGAAAGTTTGCTCATTATTCGGTTCCTTCTTCTCCCTCAAAACACTTATTTTGAGAAGCCGGTTCTATGTAACAGGGAATAAAAAAGAAATAGTGTGTTCAAAAATGCCCTCTCTTAGAATGGCTTCAAGGGCTTAAGATCACTTTTTAAAAGTCTGGAAAGTAGACAACAGAGGAGAATAATTTCAAGCAGAGGAGCTATATTGTGCACCAGGAGGCTTCAGAAAAAACAGCTGGGAAGAAATAGAAAGAGTGGGATGGAGAATGAGGCAGAAGAAATCAGTGGCGTGGTAGGAGTGATGAGAAAATGGGCAACCACAGAGGAGGAGGAGCAGCAGGAGAAGGAAAATAAATAAGAGATAAAGTAGGGGAAAATAACTGAAGGAGAGGAAGAAGAAACCAAAATGAGAAAAAGAAGAGAGAAAAGAGATTAGGAAAAAATCAATTGCACAAAGCTGGAAGGAATAAGATACGGAGATGCTACAGTGATATAGAAGCTGTAGAAGTGATTGTATATATTATATAAGAGATCAAATAAAGGAAAGTGAGAAAATCTCAAGAGAAAAAAATGAAACACTAGAAGGGAAAGGAGAAAGAAGCAATTAGGACAAGAGAAATTACACTGGGTTACAAAGACCAAGAGGATGGACTAAGGTACAGTGGCAGAGTCAGTCAAGTCAGAACTATTTTTTTTTTTTGCGTTAAAAATTCCCAACTAATTCTCTGTGAGTTACCAGTTTTGTGTTTGAGCTATGAACTTGAAAATTAGAGAGGAAAGAATTAGTTTAAACTAAAAAAAAAAAAAAAAAAATCAAGAGAAGAAAAAACCTGAATCTGTATGCAAACAAGATGTTCTGTTTTTTTCCATATGCTTTTTATTTTACTGAGAGACTGCTTTCTATGTCTACATAAGATATACCTCAGAGTGAAGCACCTCAGGATTTATATCATCTCAGATATAGCCTGCAGCATCCTAATCACAGTTGTTCTCTCTGACTCAGCAAGTCCTTACATGAGGCAGAAAGCATCCCCACCTCAGTGCATCCAGATTGTTTCAATCTGTGTGATGTTATAGCACATATCAATTTTGTAAGTTCTTTCACCTTCCAAATTTTTCTCAGAGATATTTAGGAAAATCAACCTGTGTTTGCAAATCATCTCCAGGCAAAGTTTGTGAAACAATAGAGAGACAGCCACATATATGTCAAAATTCAAGGATCATAGCACAAAAAACATGAGCAAATACTATTATTTACAAGAATGACATCACAAAGTACTTGAATAATGTGGGAGTAAATTAATTAGTAGAAATTGTAAGAAACTACAGGTATGAATTTCTTTCTTCTAGAAGCAGTCTTAGCTGAAAGATAGTGAAAGTCAGGTAAGGGTTTTTTTTAAATCAGTTGACTTTTACCCATAAGAATATATTATTGGCTGTCAAAATGTCAAGCTATTTGATTTCATGACAAATGAAGAGCAAGAGAACAGAGATAAACCAAAAAAAGAACACTTATTTGCATGTATTTGCCCTGTCCTCTAGTCAAACAGAAGAAAATGCAAATGCAAATGTGCTGTAGCTTGGCTGTTACTGGAACCATGAATTATGTAAGACAAAAAGTAGATAAGCATCTTGAAAATAATGTTTTCAGCTGTGTAGTTCATGCTTTCACTAGAACCCCCAAATGGAAATATTGTCCCACAATTCATCATTACCTGCTTGACATTCCACACATCGAAACTCATACTCCAATTGCATTGTTGTGGATAATTCAAACTTTTATTGTTCACTCTTCTTTATCCTACAGGAAAGTCTGGACCAACTGATGCAGGGATTATTCTGTGATGTCCTTTGTGGTGCCCTCTAGCACTCTCCCATGTCTGTTTTCCTAGATATGAGTTAGGCAAATTGAATTTTGTGTTTGAGCTCTATAGTGCAAGAGTATCTGCTTGGCATTCACTTTGTAAATAAGATATTGAATTTTATTTTCTGATATGACTTTTTTTTTCTAAATAAAATATTGGAATCACAGGGAATTTGTTGGCAATGGTCAAGATATGGTTGACTGCAGTAGGATTCTTGTGCACTAGATAATGTAACAAACAGATCTGATTAAAATATTTTGAAGATGAAGATTTTGAAAAATAGTCAAGGTCAGTGCCATCAACTTTGTAAAGAAACAATTGAAAACTGGCCTGTACATATTTATGTAAAACCTAATATTCTTTTCCATGGGACACAAGGCTGAGAAAAGGAATTTTAAAAGAGAAAGTCTTACAAGAAAATGAAAATCCAAAGGTATATGCTCAATGAAGTATAACACAGAAATAAAGTAAATAAGATGGAATAAGTAAAAGAGAAAGTAGGGCAGGTGATGGCTTGGGAAAAGTGCAGAGTGTAGGAGAGGAAAATGTAATGTACTCTTAAGATTTAAGGGTAAAAGTCCAATTTTCATCACACTGATGGAAATAGTGACTAACATCATTGCCAATTTCATAAAAAACTTGGAATGATTGATGAACATAAAGAGGGAAGTTAGCAGCAGGAGCAGTTATTCCACTCAAAACAAATTAGAAGCAATTTTGTTCAAATAACCAGTTCATTTCTATAGCAGGACTCTAACTGAAGTAACTTTTTCATCAGAGAACAAAGAAGGGCTAGAAAGTAGATGGTCTAGATGGTCTAGTGGAAACCTGGTGGATATGCTTGGAGGAAATACAAATATAATTTCTATGACTGTCATAGTAGAGAGGCAATAAGATGAAAAGTACTAATAATGAAAGTCAGTTGTCCAGAAAAAATATGTTTATATATATATATATATATTTATGTTAAAATTACCTCAATAAATAATAATTAAAATATAAATACAAGTGAATCAAAAATAAGCAAAATGTAAAAGGCTTGTAAAGATTTGCATGAGTGTACACTGGCATGGCAACAAATATGGTAAACATGTGCAGATAAAATGAAAGGAAAATTAAAAAAAAAAGTTGATATTGCTGGGAAAAAATTGGTGTATTTTCCTGGGAACAAATTTGTCAACTATGCTGAAAGAAGGCAGAAAAAACCACACTGTGGCTGAACATTCCCTATGAACACAAAAGTGCTCTGTAAGAGAAAGTGAGGTAGTATGTAAACAGGGACTGTTGTAAAAGAGTAGAGGAGACTTGCATCATAAATATAATTTCATGTTCCCTTCTCTGTCTAGAGTCCTCTTGGTATCAAGATAAGGTTTCATACATCCTCACATGTTAAATGAAGCCTAAAATAGATGCCTGGAAAGCAAAAGAATAGATGTAAAATTTGGGATAAAGTGTTAGGAAAATGAATTATTTTAGTTTTTAATGCAATGGTAGCTCTGCATTTAAAAATTAACCTCGGAAAAGTGAGAGTTTCCAAAGCACAGCATTTGATGGTGCAAAATCACTACACTACTGCATGAACTGGGAAAACAGCCTCACAACCAGACTCTTGTTGTGTAGTTCTCATCTACCATGAATACACTTAGAGTAAAACCCTGCCTGTACACAGATTTTCCATGTAAACAATTCCTGAATGTTTTCTGCAGTTTCAACCGCTTAAGAGGGGGAGAGAAGCATAAAGTGCAGCAATAAATCTAGGTTTAGCTGGCATTTCTTTTCTATTTTTTTTAAGTTATTGTATTTTTTCCATTGAATTTAATTCTTGGGAAAATTGTCAGTTTGACAGTTTTGAAGACTTAAGTGTGTGTCTTAGTACAGAAACATACTGTCTGTAATTAGAACTGAGGAACTCATTCACAAACAGTTTGGAAATCACTGAATTAGGAAAATTTGTTGTCATCATCTAAGTTTACTGCAGAGGCTACAATTATCAGAGAAAACTCTGAACAATTCCATTGACTGAGGATCTTTCATACCTATATATTAATTCTATTCAAAATTTTCCAGGCATGTGATAAGGCTAAGAAATTTTAGTTATCAAAAGAAGTCTAAGATTTATCCTGTACCTTTCCTAAGTCTTACTCCAGCACTCTGTATTATAGGGGGTTGGATTTACTGTATTATTATGTAGCATAGAGGCTTGGAATTACTGTAATTTTGAAAATTCTTGGGAAATAAATTCTTTTCTCAGAAAGTTTTGTGCATCATAGTGTCTCCTTCAAAGGATTGGTTAAATAAAAATGGTTCCCTGACATTCAGTACATAAAGAAGTCTTAATTTCCAATATATTTTTCAGTGTTTGTGAAAGTATGATGAAAGATAGGATGCCTTTGCATTCTAGAGCACATGAAACCAATTTTTTTCCAGTAAGTTATAGCCAGTTATATACAGTTTGAATTTTCAATGCCATTTATCTAAGACCAATATCCCCATCAGGAGTTTACATGTTTTAATGTTAATACTTTCCAACTCATTTAAAATGAACTTCTGTTCTTGGATGTGCCAACTGTACCTAAAATCTGCTTTTCACTTAACTACCCAGAAAATTAGGCACAACATTGAGAAACAGTAAACTTTGCCAATATTTAGACATATAAGGGAGGACAAGGGGGAAGAGTTTGTGTGGCTTGAGGGGGTTTCTTCCTATAAAATAAAATGTGAGGACCATTTTCATAGTGTTCAGTCCACATATATTTATTTCTGCAGCCCTAATGTTGCAGGAAGCTGAGAGAACTTGTGTATTCCTGTGGTCATTTGTCCTACAGGAGGCACTGAATAAAATGCAGGAGCAACAACCGTCAACAGCAGCTATACCCTGCAACAACACAGCCTAGCACTGAAGCTATCTGCATACATGAAAATTTGACAGAGTTCTTGGTTCCAAGAAGCCTTTGGACAATTCTCTCAAGCACATGGTGTGATACTCAGAGTTGTTCTGTAGAGACACCAGGAGCTGGACTTCCGTCATCCTTGTGGAGTCCTTCCAACGCTGGATATTCTGATTCTGTCATTCATTGTATGATCTGGTCCTCGTGTCTTCAGTCTGCCACTGATTCCAAGTGTTTGTTGAAGTGAGCATGTGTGTTTATCTGTCTGTCTTTTAACAAATAGGCAGGCTTTGTTTACTCTCCTTTCTGATTGAATTTGTCTATTGCAAAGAGGCACCAGAAACTGAAGTTGTTCATAGTGCTTGAACTGAATGCAATTGGTAAATTCCACGCTGTTGACAAGAAATTCTGCAGACTAATGCTGCTATCTTACTTTCTCCTTTTGATTTTTCTATTTTCTGTGGGATATTCTGCAGGTTTCATTTCAGTCAGGACCTTAAATATTGTTGTCCATTTACTTCTCTTTAAGAACAATGTGTCTTCAGCTGCTTGAACTAAAGACAAGGCAATTAACCCAAATAGACAAGGCAATAACCCAAATGCAAATAAGATTACACAAGTTGCTACAATTGATTTAAATTCAGCTCTACTACGCAGTATGTTTGTTTTTTTTCTTTAGATTTAACTTCCTCTTAGTTTCTTCCTTATTTGTTTTGTTTTATTTTGTTTTGTGTTTTTTGTTTGTTAGCTTGTTTTTCAAATAAAATGTCATAAAATGCCCTTAGGGCACTAATTTGAAGCTCTATATCTGAGGCTGCAAACAACCGTAGACACAACTGGTGCAACTCAGCAGTTCAGAGGAATGCCAAAAAAGCATCAGTTGTACACACAGTGGGACCACCAACTCAAGAGAGAGGAAAGAGTTATTTGAGGCTCCAGTAAAGTTTGGAGTCTCATGTATATTAAATTCTAAAGTTGTTCTTAAAAACCAGAGCCTTATGTCTTTCACCTGCACCATTCCCTCTACCATTGCTTAGCCTACGTTATCCATCAGCTTCTTCTTGTTCGTACAGATATAAAATATTTTTTCATATTCAGGATGTGGCATTTTTATTTGTTTCAGATTTAAAACAACAACAACAAAAAATAAACCTTTACTATTGTCTCCAAATGTATTCAGGGAGCTAACTATACCAAAATTAAGTGGAAAATCCTCTGCTGCTGCAGAACTGGGAGTGGGGGGAATCTTATGAGTCAGATATTTACTCTTTCTGTTTTGTTCTTGTAGTGAAGGTCAAACACTTCAAATGAAAGAGTTCAAGTAGCTGAAACTGAGTGAGGAACAAACTGTGCATAATTAGAATGCTCTGTTTTGAACAGCTCCTATATTTTTGACACAAGTGAATATTTATACTATAAAGCTATATTTTGTGTTGTGCAGCCCTACTGCTTGTCATACAGCTTTTCAGTATTTCACTTTACAGCATATATTTGCATCCAGAATTCATTATGCACACATCACAAACACTACACAATGGCTGAGTTTAAACAAGTCTATTTCTGTACTTCTGGATCAGATACAACTGGCAGACTAAACTATAAGGAAAGCAGCAAACTTTAATGATAAGTGAGCAGCATATTCTGAAACCTAAAAGCACTTCCAATTACAGGCTTTCCAAACAATTCTTTAACTTACAGACCTGTTTTAAGGTGCCCATGTTTTTACAACAGAGCCCTGTAAAAAAAATTCAATCAGGAAGTAATAGGAGGGAAATTTTTCTTTCCTCTTCTTTAAAGGAAGTCCTTTTTAAAACATCAAAAATTAAAGGAAATTAGATGAACTACCAACATTTCTGTTTGTAGTCTGTGAAAATCTTCCTGTCTTTAAAAGGATTTTTGTCATAAAAATAATAATTTTTGAAAGGGGAAAACGACCTGACCGGGGCTTTCAAAAGCAATTATTGAGTAGGTTTAATTTGAATTTCTATATGAGAGGAGATGACACTGAGCAGTCCTTAACTTTTTTCAGAGCTCCAAAGCAACAACCGAAATCATTTGCCATTTTGGGGCGAGTGAAAAGACTAAATTTCTTATTTTAACAGATGGCACCATTCTTCTCTAGATGGTTCTTCCACTAAGAAATTATAATATGAACACTTCTGTTGAATGAGTTGAAATCAAAGGTCAGTACCTAAATTTACCTTGATTTAATCAATCCTGTTTTATCATGCCATCTCATTTTGCACATTGCCCTCCTTCCTGCTCTTGCAATCAGCAATGCTCCAAGTCACAAAGCAGAGCCAATCCAAAGACCACTGCTAAAAGCAGTAACAGTCATCAAAGAAAAATAAAACCAACATTAAATGAAACAGAATTCATTAGAATCATAAAAGTAATCCTACATGTTTTTTTTCAAATCTTAAGTGTTTGAGTAGTCATGTATGTGAGCAAGTGAGCAGTCTGTATGAAAATGTTATTCACTGGTTACCAGACTGAAAATCAATATGTGCTTCACTTCTTATCTACATAGAGGCCTGTACTGTGGTCAGGCAGAAAAAGTCAAAACAATTGGATAGTCATGTTTAAGAAGAAGCTTTTTATTCTTATGGCCACTTTGGCTGCAGCATACAAGGATACATACTCAAAAATAAGTGTTTTTGGATAATAAGGTGGGGTTTCTTCTTTTTTATGGACATTTTGTGTTCAGATTTTATGGAGTTGTCATTTGAGCTATGAACCCCCAACCCCCAGTTACTGAGCTATACAAGCAGTCTCAGATTATAATCTTTCCCAGAAATCCATTAAAAATTAATTAAAAAGTTGAAGCTTATGAGTTTCTTTAACACAGCAGATACTGTTATGCTGTCATAGCTGAATGTCCTGTACATGGCACAGCTCACTGTAGGAGGAAAACACAACAGAATAAGATGACAGAAAGAAAACTAGAAACCACAACAGAGAACATTCTTTCAGCTCAGCTCTTCTGGCAAACTCTATGACCTGTTTGAAAATGACACAGTTAGTCCAGTCTTTAAAATATCACACTGTTCTGTGAAGGCCAAAATGAAGAGGTTGTTGTTTCATTTTGGTTAGCAAAGTCTATTTGGAGGACTCAGTCCTCAGAGGAGAAACTTTTGTTCTCCATACTGAACCAGAGGTACCAGATATCAAAGGCACATGCAGGCTTCAAAAATACCATTTCATGGTGATTTTGCTGGGAAATAAAAATAAAACAAGTGCAACCAAATCCACATGTAAATAATCATTCAGATTTCTCACTGTCTCTACCACTTCCAAATAGCCACACCTAAGTCAATAAAATGTGTTGAGTACCAATGAAAATGGGCAATTAAAATGTTGGGTTTTTTCTTTCAGAATTTAGTGCACCAAGTAAAAGTATGGGATAAAGAAATACAGATGCTGTCTTCTGACTTTCTTCCTCTCAGAGCAAGTGCAGGAAAGTGTTTCAGGCAGAACAACAACAAAGGAATGAATGTTCTTCCTACACTAATGTAGCATATGTATTTAACCAATTTATTACCTCTAAAAAGATTCTTAAGAAACATTATTTTTGCACTGGTTTATTGTTGCACGAGGAAAAGAAAAAAAGAGTATACATATTTCAGCCATTTTGAAATATGAAAAATGAAACATTTCTGGCTACTTAAATGAGGGGAATGATGTGATTTAATTGTGAATGACAGTTAAAAGCATCCATATCTGGGTTTTCATCCTGTAAATTACATTTCCCTACCTGGCTTGGGAAACATAAGATAAATAATGCATTTTTGCTTTATTTGCATATTGACTTGCTATGAAGCTAGTGACTGTGATTCACAAATAAGTCTTGTGTATGCTTGGGAGGGGAGACATGCATTATGTGCTGTGTGCAGCATTTTAATTGTAGTGGACATTAACATTCAAGATTGTGAAATAACCCCAGCATCTATCCTTATATAGCAATAGATTTATATCTCAGAACATGTCCTGAAGTTATTTTCAAGGGCTGTATAAAGTGGTGTTGCTGGAGGGCTTTTACTAATAGCTGGAAAACATCCAGTTTATTCCAGCGATTTCAGCCGTAAAACAATGATGAGCAAGAAAATTGGAAACATATTCAAATTTCATTCTAATGCCTTCTATAGAGTCACTGTTATTTTATTCATTCAAGTATGGTTAAAAAGTACAGCAAAAAAGATTGAATATAACCACACATAAAACCCCTCACATGATTCATGAGTTGTTCTTGAAGATTTTAGATGCTTTTTTCCTAGCTGAAGGAAAAGTGAAATCCTTTTTCTTCCCAAAAACAACACATAACCTGGATCCTTTTTATTATACATTTTGCAGGCAAATATTGTGTTACATTCCCCTGGGGAAATGGTTTCTCCCACCCCAGAGAACCCCTAGGGCCAGGACATGCAGTTGACCCTTCCTTCCCTTTCTGACCCCATTGGCTGTGTGCCAATTTGCTCCACCCTGGCAAGATCTGAGAAAAGACCCTGTCCCTCTGTGAACGCCCTCTTTCCCTCTTCCCCCCTGGAGAACATCTGGAATAAACATCTGACTGCAGCTAAGGGTGAGAGCCTGTCTTTTGGATCCTATTCCTGTCTCATGAAATATATCCCTCCCGGGCTGAGCTAGTCTACACCCCTGAAGGGGACAGAAGGAGGGATTAATATTTCAATATTGAAAGTGAGGTATTAAAAGACCTTTATCAGAGATACATAAGGACTAAACCATAATGAAACCTGTGATAAAATACTTTATTCATTCTGGATTTATGTTTATACCTTTACATTATTACTAACTTTAGTTTGGAAACGGACCATTATAAAATGTCCCACTGATTAACTTCTGTTATTGGACTTCTTGCAGAATTTAATTTCCTAATTATGCCCATGGAAGTGATAGGAAAACTTTCCCCAGCATCCTCTGACTCCCCTGAATCTGAGACTCAGCTTTTCAGAGAAATTACACTTTATGAAACTGTGTAATAGTGTTTTTTCTTCTGAATCCTGAGAAATTCTGGCAAGGTTATGGATACATGGAGAAACATTAAGGGATTCAAACATGGAATTTAAGGCCATACCTTTGTATATGGGTGTGGCTGTGACTTTCCGTACAAGACATAAAATGGCATTCTACCACATATGGGTCATAAAATTAGTTACATTTGAAGAAACTGAAAAAATTTGGTATTTTGTTTTGGTTTCTCAGTTGTTGAACCAAAAGTTTTGCTGGTTTGGTTTTACTGCTTTACTTATTCAATTTTTGTTGCTGTTGTTGTCTATGGTGAACATGGTAGCATTTACTTGCATTTCTCTGAACTTGCCTGGAGGTGAGAAAGAGTTGGTTTTCATATATTACATATTTGGCAGAAACCATTGTGACAAGGGAGATCCTGCTCAGATGGAAATTTGTGCCTTGGAGAACCAGAGGTGAAGGACTGGGTTTCTTGAGCTCCCTTATTCACAGCCTAGACCAAGCAGCAACCAGTCCTGTGTTCAGACTGAGACAAAAAATATGATGTGTCTTGTTCCTGCAAAATGATAACAAATTCTACAGCTCCCAAAATTGGGTTAATGGTAGGATTTATTTCACAGCTGACAGAAAGCCTGTAACGTTCTCATGAGGAGTACACTGTACCAGTTTTGTCCTTTAAGTTTCAAAAGCCTTCCTTTTTAAAAAGTCAGTATGTTTTTTATGATTTAGAAGGTGGCACAGCAGTTTATAATCATTCTCAATTTCAACAGAAGTCCAAGGCAATGGCATTTCTGCAGTGACACTGCACTTTGCTATATAGTTAAATTGTTTAACTGTATGGACTTTAGTAGTGGTTACTTTAGAGTTTAATATTGGAATCAGTAAATCAAGGCTGTCTTTTTTTTATATTAAGTAGTTACAATAATGACTAGTCTATTATTGAATGGGGTTAACAGTCATTAGAATTGTTAATAATCTGTTTTCAACACTTTCTAGAAATTGTGTTTTTTTTTTTTTTTTTTTATTCTTAGGCAATACGAGGCATGTTTTGTTACAGCTAAACTGAAATGCTAAAATGCTCATTCTGAGCAGCACACTGAGGTAACTTCTCTGATGACCTGTATGATATCTGGCATTTTCAATAGACTTTTGTAGCCAATCCACCTTGGCTAGAGGGGTTCTTGAAATTCCCAGGACAAACAGACTTATTGAGGAGACGACAGATTTTCTTAATGGATTAAATATCCATTCCACTTCCGCAGGCCCCTCTGAGTTTCTGTCCTTCTCTTACATATATATGCATACACTGAAATCAACCCTTGAACATATCAGATTAATTTTTGTGCTTATGACTGAATAATCTAATCCAGTTCATGTTACTTTTTGTTCTATAAAATAATTTACTTTATAAACAGTATTTTGAATCAAGTAAGTATGGTTTGGGCAGTCTATGCGTTAAAGAATCTGGTCATTCCTGTAAGAATGACTGCAAAATTTTCTTCCTTATTGTAGAAGATACAATATAGGCTACTGAATTGCTTATGTCATATTCAAAAAGGATGATCCTAATCAAAAGGTTGGAATTTTCCTCTCAGATCTGCAAGGCAGATCTCCACTCCAATATTATTCTTTCCCCATATGCATGGAACTTCAAAGGATTATGTTTGTAAAAAGAGAAGAATATCTTAATCAAGATCAGCCATGCACATCTTGAGAGCAGAGTTTGCATCCAAATGAGGACTGACTGAAAAGTGAAATGTTCATTACTGTGACTAGAATTGTGTGCAAAATTGAGAAAGTAATTTATGCTGTCAAGTTCAAAAAGGAAATGGACAAAGCGTTTCAGAATACATGAAAGGGAGCCCTCTCCTGTTGGCGTAGGAGAGGAAGAGTCAACTCAGCAGGCAACTCAAATACCTGTGAGCTAAACTGTGCCTGTGAGCACAGCCCTGAGCGAGAAACAGTGTGTATGATGAACCATCCTGAGAGATACATGCCTCCAGGTACAAGTCTCTGAGATGTACTTGCCCCCTTGTTGGTAGTTTAGAATAGCACTGATTGACAGACATGTTGGAAGACAGGCTAAAGCTGATGAAATAAAAAAATCTCTCAGTCCTCTCCTCCAGCTCTACATTCCTTTCCTGAATGCAAATATGTCTCCTTTTCATGTTTCTTCAAGAAAGAAAACCTGACTGTATCTGCCTTTAATAGGCAGCTATCATGGACAATTGCTTAATTGGAAACGCAAACTTCTGTAGACCTCAAAAAGATGCTGTCACTGTTGCAGAAGTAATGGGAGCAATCTGACCAAATTAATTCAGGTATGCTCCAGAGTAGTGATGGAGGCAGAGCCACTGAGGCCATCTAACCATCTATGGCAGGAGCAGCATATGGGCACAGCCTGCTGTCTCCCCTCTGAGACTGTTTAAGGAAGAAGGCCAGGAATGCAACTTATGCTTCTGGAAGGGTAGACAGGATTCACTTAAACCTGATGGCCGGGTTCTAAATAGCTAGTTTAATATAGTCAGAGTGGAAAGGATATGTGATTAGTGTCCAATTTGGTATTGGACAACATAGCTATATGCATGAAATATATTTCTGCACTGAGGTAGTTAGACCGCAGTCAGATTAAAAAAAAAAAAGAGGCAAACTTTGTTCTTTAAACTATTAAACTATTTATGCCCCTTAGCTCTGTGTTCAATTGCATACAGTTCAACAGGTAGTTCCATACCAAGAGACCATCTGCTATGCAAAATGTAATCAATCCCTTTTTTAAAAAAAGGATAACAAAACTCCTCTTTTTTTATAACTGGCACTCATAGCACAAACAAGGACATTCTTTGTCCTTTCTGCTCAGCCACAAGGAAGGAGAAGAAATTATCTCTTCCTAAAATAATTTGCCCAGTAGAGGTTGAAGGCATGTGGGCATACCCTACTGATGTCCAGAGACTTTTGGAAGACAGAGGTCTCTCTTCAGAGCCAAGAAGCAGTGAGGTGTCACCCTCAGTGCCACGGCTGGGCATGAAGAGAAGGCATACATACAGTGCAAATTTTAGTTACATAAAGCTTTTGTGACAACCTGTACCCAACGATGAAATAGCAAGTGACATCTTAAGGTAAAAATCATAAAAGAAAAGTACTCAGAAGAAGCAGCTGTTCTTCCACTGCTGCCTTATCCCTCTTCTGTCACTCATAAACTTTCTTCCTCTTTTATTTCAGAAATACATTTGGTTTATGTCAAACACATCAAATTATGGTTTTGATAAACTAAACAAGAGATTAAGCAAAAAATTCACAAACATCTGCATGTGCTCAGAATTCAAAATGCAATTTCTTTTTTTCAATCAATTTCTCTTTTCACATAAGCTTAAAATTTGAACACACAAGCCCACTTCCAGACTCATGAGATGCAGTAAATGTCTCCTGGTCATACAAAATTTTTCCATTTTTTAAAATTAATCTTTTTATTTTATTTGATGTTACAAGGACAATAAATTACTTCAAAATCATTTAGGTGAGCAGTGTACTCTTACAGAAGATTTTCACAAATGAAATGAAGCCTTCTCTTGAAACATGAAACTACCAATAGAAATATTTTCCAAAGCTGACTACAAAACTATCTCCTCGGACCCACAGAGAGGCTTATAGGGCACTTCTCTGCTCTGAAAACACCTAAGATGAACTGAAAAGTACTGTTTACAACCTAGCCTGCTACATCTAAGTGATGGCAAAACACATGTTTTGGGATTAAAACTTCACAGGCTGGTACGCTTTTACCCCATAAGGTTTTTATTATGGTTACTAATAATTTGTGGATATACAGTGGAAATATGGTGCTCTATTATATGGCTTTCCCTAAAGATGGCAAAACTGATGTCTGGGCATGCTACGGTGTGTGCTCCTTTGCAAAGAGCAGGCTTTATGTTACAAAAAGGAAAAGGAAAATAAAAATATCTGTCCCTGCTTCGTTGCTTCAGATGTAGTTTCTGAGATACAGTGCAGGTTTGAACTGGAGCATCCTGGTCCCTTTGGCTGTCCACTGGGCCAGGGAAGGCCAAACTTGGAAGGCCTTTGTGCTTCTGTGGTGTAAGTCACCCCTCATTTTGTGCTCAGGTTTTCTATTACACTCTTGTCCTGAAAATAGTCAAATAGTCACTTAATTATAAAAATATTTCCTTTTTTTATAGCTTCTTGTTACACGCCAGGGTTGATGCTAAGTGTTATACAGTGGTGGATACAGATCAGATATCACATTTTTAATTTTAGGCCAAGGGGATTAATATCATTGTCTCTTCCTCTTTCTAGAAGGAAGAGAGAAAACTCTAGAAGGGTAGGGAGAAGAACAGGGGGTTTTTTGCTTAAAAATGAATATCCTGCTTTGTACTCAAATGTGTCTGCTCTGCAGATGAAAACCAGTGAAATCTAGGAGAAACTTGTACGTAAGTGCTCTAGGCTACCTGCTGTAATTTAGCTAATGAATATTAGCACTGCACTCAATGAATGCTACACAACAATGCAAAACAAGGCCAAGTTCATGTCTTTAGCTCCACCAAAGGTTGTAGATTTTTATTGTGCTCACAGAATCATAAAATAATTTAGGTTAGAAAAGACCTTTAAGGTGATCAAGTCCAACTGCTATTATGTATTTCAAAATTAAGGATTCTGAAGGTTTACAGAGGGAGATGAGTGCTGAAGGATAAGGAATTGCTTCTGCCTCAGAATAACATAGTGACTATTTCACAAATATTCATGGAAGATTTGGAGCTGTACTGCATTGCTAATATTCCTGTGTGAAGGAACTGTTTACCTGAGGCATTATCAGTCTTGAAGCAGTCAACTTTTGTCCTTTCTGCTGTGAATGTGAATTGTGATGTTACAATTTTTACCGAATACATGGGGGAAGGAGTTTCCCATAACTATTTTTCCCTCACAAGAAGTGCAGCTGCAGCATCATATCAAAGGTGACAGGGAATATGGGCACACATTAACATGTCCATCATATCCATCCATGTACATCTCTCACATATATTTCCATTTCTGTAACTCTTTAAATATCAATGCAGTAAAGTCAAGAGCACAAATGCTCACTTTATTAGAAGTTTTTTTCTATAAACTTGACCATACAGTCTCCCTCCCAATTAAGAATGTGTGTTTCTTTTGGGGAACTGGACAACCATTTCCCTGCATATTGCAATGAAATCTAGGTCAGAAACATCTTCTCAAGACCCAATTTAAAATGAAATAAAGCCATGTGTAGGCAGCAATGGACCCGTGGTCTGCTCCAATACCTCTGGACAGGGAATTAAACTTCAAGGGCCACTGGGAACCATAAATATTGCACATTTAGAAGAACATTTTCTATAACTAGTAAGTATGTAATTCAACAGACCCCGTGTAGTGGCAAAGATTGATTCCATGCTAGTTTACATGTTGGAATTCTTAGTGGCTACATTGTTTGACGCTTTTCTTACATCTTACCTTACATACCTTCTTGGCCTACTTAAAAAAGAGACACAAGGTCTTTTTCAGCCTGTTGGAGGTGTCCAAGCACTTCTTAAAGAATGGTCCTCACTTGCTGTGTTTATCTAGTTTGTTCTTCATTGATTTTTTGTCATCTGAAAATAAAACTTTTCCTACAGAATGAAATTGCAGTTTGACATGACACAGTGTAGTGCGTTTCTTGGTTTTGTTTAGTTTTATTTCTTTTCCCAGTACAGAAAAACTGGAAGATAAATTAAATTCAATTTGAACAGATATTAGGGTTCATCTCAGCAACCAAACTGGGGAACAAAAAAATCAATTATTCATTTAGCTTCTACAGGAGCTGTTTTTTAAGTAGAAACCTCTGATTTCTAGTGGATATGTACTCTATCTGGACTGCCTAATGGTTTTGGATTAAAAGCAATCCCTAATTCAAGACATATTCAGGAGAAAATGAAATCATCCTCTAGTTTTTGTCCCCTGGAAACTAATAAGTAAGAAATACCAAGACCATATATTTTCTTTCAGTTTTAGAACTTTTGGAAAAGCTCACAGACAGTGAAGGATGAAACTTTGGTATACATATTATGAGATGCTTGCTTCAAGCACCAGCAATTAGGCAAGCATAAGGAAAATGCTACAAAAAAACCCTAGTTTTGACCAAGTCCAATAAAACCACATATTAACATTTATGTGATGACCTGTAAAGGATAAAACGTGGAGGTGAAAATGAAATTAGGCTGAACAAATAAATACTTTATCCCAAAAGACAACAGAAACTTGGGGCTAGCTAAGAAAAAATAAATCATGTATACCTCTGTTGAAAGAAAACCACCAACTGAATAATCAAAGTTTTCCAAAAGCATTGCATAATAATTTCAATCTTTTGTCTTCCAGAAAATCAAATCCCCATTTTGGTACCCAGAAACATGAATTCACTATGAAAAACTGACATGGAAAAGAGAAATGTAATTCATATTCAGAGCAGATATAACTGTAGAAGTAGTAACCACTACAATCATGTTCACAGAAGTAAAGAACTTGCAGGAAAAGTTAGTGGTTAGTGTCAAAATTTGTTTTGTTCAGTTGCCATTTCTATAGTAAATGTTAATGCAAATATTTTTAATAATAATATACTGTATTAGAAAAATAATCCATTTCTCTGGGTTAAAACCAAGCTGAATTTTTTTCGAATCCTCTGAGTCATACTCCTGTTGAGAGAATGACAGAGTTATTCACTGAAGCTGTTCAATTAATGAACATATATTAAAGAAAATTGCAATCTACTCAATTTGAGGAAGAGGTGAAATCACTGAATAAATGATTTGTTATGAATTATTCATGTACATCTAGCAAATATGCAATTCCCTCTATTTTTTGGTAAACATTACAACATTTGGTTTTCAAAAGACATTAAATAATCAGTCAACACATCAGCTGCTGTCATTTCTCAGTTGAGGTCTATGAAAAGGTCTATGGGCCAAATTCAAAGCTCTTTCCCTTCAAAGAAGGTTTATATTTATCTCAAAGTCATTAGTCTCCCTGAATTTGTACTTTCTAAATGAAACTAAAATGTTGCTTTTTCTCTAATCAGTATAATAATTTTAGATAATTAAACACTTTTTTTTTTGGTTCGTTGCAAGCACAGCTTATATGATTAACATATTTTTAAAACTTTTGCTATTCGCTTATTTTTTTAATATAAAAATGTCGGTAAATAATACAAGTCAAAGTAAAATAAAAAATGAGAAAATGAGTTGTCCACTTCAAAAGTTTGCTGGCTGCTTTCAGCAGTGATGCAAGAGGCCATCAAGAGTGTATGGAAATTACAAAATGGCCACACTTTTGTCCAGTTATAAAGAGATTCAGACAACTACAACAAGGAATTCTATGCCTTTGAAAACCAAACAATCCATAGGCTTATGACTGGTCTAAGAAGATTCCTCATTGAAACTTCACTGCAAAGAGAATAATAGCTTCTGGTAAAAAGCACTCCATTTTATGAAATTCTATGTTCAAACCTGAGAAAGAAGAGCAAGCCAAATATTCTGCATCTATGAAGATGGAAGAACCTCTCTGAAAGGACACAGTATTCTGGAAAATTTCCATGCTCAGAACTTCAGTTAAAAAAAAAAAAAAAAAAAAAAATTTCAAAAAGAGANAAAAAAAAAAAAAAAACAACTTCTACAAGAGAGATTTAGTGAAATAGACCTATAATTTCATTTAATCTTGTGTACAGAAATGCGTCAGTAGGAAAATTTCATTTCTCTGGTGACATTCCTTGCTCAGTTATGCATTAATTATCATTATAAATTCTTACCTTGTAGCTATTAGATCTGCTCAAAATTACAATGCCCTGCACTTACCACTTTTTT
>VXBR01010894.1:578188-609970 GCA_013400215.1 Cisticola juncidis | reverse complement strand
GCGCCAAAATTCAAACGCCCGCCCTTTCCCCTTTTTTTTTTTTTTTTTTTTTTTTTTTGTCCTTTCTCCACCAGTTTCATCTGTTAGCTGGTTTATCCTGGGATGTTCTTGAAGGGAAATGGGAAATCTGCCAACTGCTTGATTTCCTGGTGGAACATGGTGAAATTGAAATTACATGTTTTGCTAAGTGGCAACAACCTTTTCACTTTAAAACAACAGAATATAATTTGTTCATTTCTTAGAACTATATAAGCAAACTTTTACTTTTTAACATACACCATGTCACTTCAATTCACTGGGAAGCAAAACAGTGGCATGGTATTAACTGTAGAAATATGTCATATGCATTAGTCTTTTCTGGAAACAAGATGCTCATATGACCTCCCAGCACCAGATAACTAATTAGCTTTGCCTCTTTGGGATTACTGACTCCAGCTCAGCACTTATCTTGACTAATTACATGTTTTCTCTATTCCATGGCAGCATCAATTGTGTAATCCGAGATCCTTTATAATGATGCTGCATACTGTCAAGGAATAGATCAATTTAAGAAACCTAGAGGATGTATTTTTTAAAAAATTAAAGCAATGTAGTGATTTCAAATATAGTACATAGTAGATGTTAAACTGGGTCATCATGTGCCAAATATGTTACATTTGACTCCAGCTATTTCTTTGTCTGTTTCTCTGCTTTCCAAACTTACCTGGAGAACAGAAGCATGGTCATAGTCTATCTCAAGTCTGTGCCCCACAGACCTCTTTAACCATACATCTGTGAATAGCCTACGTTCTCTTCATCTCAAAAAGTCCATCAGAACTTCTTTCTTCTGCCTTTTCTTGTACAACAAATCCCTTGTGATTAATACTATCCAGCCTCTCAAGTTATTTCTGTCAAAATCTGTGTGGGATGGGAAAGCATTTGGAAAAGGATGGTCAACTGTTGATGAGCTACAAACCAGCATTAAGGCTTTCTGTCCTTGATGCTGTGGAGCATTAAAAAGAGATCAGAGGAGCCACTTGTTGCTAGAAATGTTTATTGTTGCCCCTTATGTCCAAAGAGAACAACCATATTCTTCTTCCCACTCAACTTGCTCTGTGGGATAGGAGGCATGGGCTCACTGCTTGGATCCAACAAGATCCAAGAATAAATGGCAGTTGTAAAAATAAAATTCACTTTGAAAACATCTTTTTACTGCTACGATGGGATATTATTATATGTTTTTATTCTGTCCCCAACTGAATTGTGAGTGACTTTTAACATAATTAGACAGGGTCTGTCTGTCCCCTAAACTAGAGCCCTTCTTTATATTTGCTTTGTCAATTAAGCATATTTCATGCATTTCCTGAACTCAGACATGGCATTTTTCCTGTATATATTCAGTCCATAATAAATGCATTGTGAGTGATAGACAGAAAATGCACTTATCTATTGATAAATCAAGTTAAAAATTCCTTGTCCACCCAATTAGATTTCATGACAACCTTTTTCATTTTTTCAGATAAATGTTTTTCTACTAGAACTTGCTTTCACTTCTGATATTTTAGCCAGCATTTTTGTTTTAAAACTCATGATCAGTGACCCAGAGGTTCAGACACACAATAACCAAGTTGGGGGTGGCCTTACAGATTTGCTTGTTTTACTCTTTAACTAAAAAGTTGAATCATCTTCAAAGATGTACTTAGAAGTATTTCAGTAACGTGCTCTTGGAAGGTTTTACCTGGTTAGCCCTCATCCCCTTTACAGGGGTTTGCAGGTAGTCTGAGTCACTACTAGATAATTCTGGAAGGATTCTGGGATCTCCATACCCTAAGTGACATTAATTTGAAGGCAATATCACTGTAAGAAAGAATAATACCAAAAAGGTTACTCATTCTCATAAAAGATATGAGGAAAATGTTTGACTATTTCTGCACAAAACTATTTATGTTTGTTTGTTTGTTTGTTTGTTTGTTTTTTAATGTACACTTTGTCTGCCATGGGACTGAAGTTCAATATCTTAGCATAATTTAGCCCATACTAAGCAATTTTTTACTGTGTCAGCAACATGTGAGTCAATTATAAATTTAAGGCTATATTCCCAGTGTTTGAAGAATGATGATATCAACCCCTGTAATAGTGACGTTTATATTTAGGAGAAATGCCAGGAGATAAGGGAGCATCAACAGAAATGGAAACAGCCATGTTATAATGAATGAAAGTTACTTGCAATTTCTATAAAATACCAATATTCCCCCATTCACAAATGCCATGGTGAGATAGGCTCATATTTCACTTTCATTTACCCCTTTTACTTTTCCTAACTGAAATCCAGATGAGCACAAATTAAGTTGAGCATACTGCATAATAAATTTTCTTCATAGTAGGAATTAATGGGGATGATCACATGTTATTAAAATATGATAAACAATGAATTCATAGGCACAGAATTTTTCATAGGAAGAAATAATAGCTGTTGCTGTTGATTTATAGCTGCCACCAGTGAAGAAAAAAAAATATTTTTGGACAGTATTATTGTGTATACATTTAGACCTGACTGCAAAATAAAAACATCACAAAGTTCCTGCATTACTTAGCACCTACACAATATCTTTCAATGTGACCAAGAATTTTTCACCTACAAGTAAAACAGTTGATTTTTTTTTATGTTCATAAAATAAGATGAGGTCAAGAAGACGTGAGAATTTTTGGTTTATTTAGGAATATTAAACTGGAGCTGCGCTTTCATTCCTTTTAATGCAATATGTAGTTTAGTGCAATGAACAGAATTTGAGAGGGAAATCAGTGGTATTAATTTCATTCATCTGTATAAATAAAACAGCTAAACCAAATTTGTTCATCAACAGATTTTTATAGCATTAAACTTTGGATTAACACATGGTTAGGCATCAGGTATGATGTATGAATACACACCTCTGTGGCTGAGCTGAAAAACAAATGCAAATGCAACCAGCATCAAAAACATGACAGGAGATGCCCAGGTCTTAGGCATCTGGATCCCATTCCATGAGTGAAAATGAGAGAAAGAGGTAAGTAAGTTGTCTTCACTTAGATATCCAGTATGATTTCAGATGCTCAGGAGCACCCAACCTAGCCTCCTGATGTGGTGTTGGATTTCAGTCATGAACGAGCTGTTATGGCCAGTCGAGTCTGTGGCTCTTAAAGAGCTCCTCAACTCAAAGCAAACACCACTCTAGGGATAGTTAAAGAACTCCAGAGGCCCCTAGCTTATCTGACCAAAGACTTGTCATTTGATTGCACTTAGGCATCTAGTGCTACTTGATGTGATTTGAGGTACATGAGAAGTGTGCCTCTGTCTGGTAGATATAATGGCACATTCAATGCATTACTCTCTGGAATGCCAGCTGGAGATGGATCATAAGTGCATCTAATGCATCCCAAATGGCAGTGGATGTCTGTGTATAAATAGCTCAATCAAGAAAAAAATTATTGAGCTGTAACTCTCCAAGAAAGTTAATAAGACAATAAAACCATATTGCTCACAATTCTGGATTTATTATTTCTTTTTTAGTCACTCCTTCTATCCAACACCACATAAATATTTGTTTTGGTATCTACCTCATGCTGCTATAAAACAAATTCTTGGTCAAGTTCCCTTGAATAATTAAACTTAATCAGTCTTCCTTTGGCAGCAAAATGGAAGACAGGAACTTTAAAGTATGGAAATATATGCACTAATCTTATGGCTATCTCTTATTTTTAGTTTCTCAGTCTTCAGAATAGCTCTGATACATTTTGTTTTATCTTTTGCTGAACAGCCTGAGTATAATGTTGTAAGTATACAAAAGAAAATTATAAGCATTGGATAGAAAAGGAGAACCTGATCTTGCATTAATGAGACTTCAGTTATTGGTTACCAAATTAACCTTCAGCAGAAGCAATAAGGGCAGGGCCAGAAAGATATCAAACAACTAATTTCATGTTTTTAGTGTGGAGACTCACCAAAAAACCCAAGATGTTTTTAATACATTTAGGCTACCCATCTTTTTATAACTTAACAGCCCAGAGTGAAATGCAACAATTTATAATGCATTAAGAACTGTCATGTGAAAATTATGTTTTTGTAAAGTGCTGTTATAGGTTCACTTAGGAGGAGAAAATATGAAAAATCCAGAATCTGTGTCTAAGTTTTAGACATTTTAGGGTGGTACTTTGTAGCTGCAATGTTGTTATGACTCAAGGTGCTTTCTTCCCGCACTTTAAAGCTACTTTAAATTTGATTTAGTACACCAAAACTAGCTTAGAAATGCAGTATCCAATCATAAGCAATTATGTTCATATTTCTACACTCAAGAAAGTGACTCTCTTTATGAGTTCAGAACCTTGACATAAAGTCTAACACTTGAAATGTAAAAAACAGTATACTTGATAGACATAAATGAGTCCCGTCCATCAATCGCTTTAGGAGAATTTGCTTCTTTGACCTCATACATCTTACAGATCTTGGCTTTCACAGAAGTTGTATGCAGGGAAAAAAAAAAAAAAAGTAAGAAAGATAACACCAGTATTCTAAAAACACCTGATGGTTCCCTCTTTCTGTTGCAGGAAGATGTTTTGAAGCTACTACCATACCCATGGTTCTGTCTTTGCAAGGTACCATTGATCAACTGTAAGAACAGGAACTGAATAGAGTAAATTAGCATTTAGTGAATCCAAGAATTCTCAAACTGAAAATTAATTGACATTCTGAAAATTCAGATATGGCTTCATTCTTATAAGCAGGGAAGAACTGGTCAGGAATGTGAAAGCTGATGTCGCCCTTGGCTACCATTGTTAATGAGATGTTAAAGTTCAGAAAAATGACAACAAGGAACAAAAAGCAGAATAATAACTCTGTATTTCAGGAGAACAGACTTTTCAAGGATCTGCCGAGAAGAATCCCACAGAAAACACACTTGCAGAGAACCACAGAATGAAAATGGTCTCTAAAATCATCTAGTGCCAACTCTCCTGCCATTGGCAGGGACACTTCCAATGATTACCCACAAATCCGAGTTACCTGATACTGAGGATTTCCCCAAACCAGGTGCAGGACCTTGCTCTATTTGTCCTTATTGAATGAAATTCACATGGACCCACCCCCTCAGGCCTGGCAAAATCTCTCTGCATGACATCCCCCTCCTTAAGCAAATCAAAAGGTTTGTTGCAGACTTGCTTAGGTTGTACTCAATCTGTCTGTGTACTCAATCACAGTATGTCACTAATTAAGATACTGAAAAATATTTGTGCCACTACAGATCCTTAAGAGCCACCATGAGTTACTGGTTTCCATTTAGACATTGTGTGATTGTCTGCAACATTTTGGACATGGATATGCAGCCAATTCCTTATCCATCTAACAGTGCATCCACCAAACCCATATCTCATCAATTTAATAGCAAGGACTGTATCAAAGACCTCACAGGAGTAAAGCAGATGACATCCATAGCTCCTCCCCTCTCTACTGGTAGAGTCACTCCACTGTAGAAGGCAAATAGATGAGTCAGGTGGATCTGCCCCAAGTGAAGCCATGTTGTCTGTCTCTAAAAACTGCCAGACATTTTGACATGTCATTCATGAGGATCTGTTCCATGATCTTAGCAGGCACGAAGGAGAGGCTGACTGGTAGATAATTTCCAGGGAGTTTTTTATTAACATTTTCTGTGGTGACTGGGGACTTTGCCTGACTGGCATGTCTTTTCAAATATGATGGAGAGTTGCTTAGCAACTGCCTCTGATAAATCCCTCAAGTCTCTGGAAGGCATCTCATCAGGTCCCACAATAAGGTCTCATGAATGAGATCAGGTTCCCCTTCAAGAAAGACATCGATGTGCTGGAATGTGTCCAGAGAAGGCAATGAACCTGGGGGAGGGTCTGGAGCACAGGTCCTATGAGGAGTGGCTGAGGGAGCTGGAGATCTTTAGCCTGTGTAAAAGAAAACTTAGGGCAGACCCCTAAGACCCCTCTCTTTAGAGATCACTCTCTAAACCTACCTGAAAGGAAGGTTTAGTCAGGCAGGGGTCAATCTTTTCTCCTAAATAGCAAATGATAAGACAAAAGGAATTTGCCTCCAGTTGCAACAAGAGATTTATATTTCTTCATTAGAGAGTGGTCCAAAATTGAAATAATCTGCCCAGGGAAGTGGTGGAGACACCATACCAAAGAGTACCGAAAAGATGTCTAAGTGTGGTGTCTAAGGACACATCAGTGGTGGAAAATATTCTGAGAAAAAAAATGTTATATAAAAAATTGTTTGCAGAGGAGAAACTTTATCCAGCACAAGAAATCTCACCTCAGAACCTCTTTCCATTGAGGCTGGCAGAGCACTGGAAGAGGCTACACGGGGAAGATGTGGGAGCTGCCTCTCTGCAGACATTGAAAACCCATCTGGAAGCATTCCTGCATTGCCAGGGGGTTTGGACTGGAGGATGTCCAGAGGTCCTTTCCTACCTTAACAGTTCTCAGAGTCTGTGATTCTGTAATATTTTATGTTCCCCTGCATCTTTACATTTTCAAATATGTCAGCCCCAAATGACCATGGCAATGGAAAAGAATGCTTAACTTTGATTTCATAATTAATTAAAAGATCGATGACTGTTCCACACAGCTGGATATTAAGCTGTCCTAGAATCTAATTCCAGGCTTCTGATACACATTTTGGGCCCTTTTTTTTTTCGAATGTCACATAAAACTGACCGAGTAAATTTACAGAATACCTAATGAGAAAACACTACATCATTCTTAACACAGAGCACAAGCAAACAGTTTTATTCCTGTTTGTGCAGCTTAACCTTCTGCAAAAGTAATTAGTTCTATAATTAAAAAGCTATTAGGAATGATTAAAACCCTGTTATCTAGTGGCATTTAAAGACAAATGCAAATGTCAGAAAGGATGGATTAATTAAAATTACTATTTAAAAGGAAAAAAGTATATTAGTGTAAGAACTAGAGGATGTTATTTACTGAAATGCTACAATATGAGATGAAGTTGCATGTTCAGAGGATAAAGAGAAGGTTGAAACAATTTTAACTGGCATTTTGTAATATGCTCTGCTGCCATTCATGAATATATATTGTTATCTACATGCATAGCTGTATGTCTCAGTCACTATCTATAGTTTAGGAACTATGGGGTTGCTCACAGAAATCCTATGTTTTGTCTCTGCTTTCCAGCCCGATCCATGTTGAAGTGCCAAGGGAGAATCTTCCAGGGGAAGTGCAGACATGCTGTGAGAATGTCCTTCCTTGCTTGTTTGCTTGCTTCCTTCCTGACTGCCTTCCACCCAGCTTGCCTTCCTGCCTTCCTTTCTTCCTGCCTGCCTTCCATCCTGCTTTCCTTCCTGCCTTCCTGCCTGCCTGCCTTCTTCCCTCCCTTCTTCTCTTCCCTTCCTTCTCACCTCTCATTCCTCTCTTACCTCCTCTCATTCCTCCCATGCAATTAATACAAAGGAATAGTGAAGCAACATCAAGAATCCTCTGTCATAATGTTGATGTTCCACAGCTACCCATACAGAATAGATTTAGTGCAGTAATTTACCAAATCCACAAAACAGACACAGTGAGGGAGGCATGTTGGCAGGGTGTGCTGTGTGACTCAGGTGACTTTTTCAAAAATCCCTGAAGAGTTAATCTGTATAAAGATGTGTCACTGTATGAAAGGGGAAGCATTTCAGCATGCACACCTACAGTAGATGCTGTCTCTGTTCTCTCATAATAGAAAATTAACCTCAGGAGATAAGTTTAATCTTTGATTACTATGAATGCCCTTTCTTGTGCCGAGAGGATTAATTAAAAAGGAACTCTAAGTTTTAAATAATTTGACTAAAATTACAAATTTCAGACGTAAAAAGATAATTATCTTTTGACTGAAAATTTCAGGATGTTTCCTCTTCAGTTTAAAGGGCACAGGAAAGCTCAGGCAAAATCATTAACATAAAAGATATTTTCAGTGTATGTTCCATAACATATATTTTGCTTTTGCTTAAAGTATATAACCTCTGAAAAGCATGGATATAGAGAATTGATGAAGGATTTGCTTCTTTTTTTAATGTGTTTAAGGCAACTACTGTTAAAGTAGAAGGAAAATGGATTACTAACTCACTAATTTCTAATATTGCTATTCTGATATAAGTTTTTGAATGTGTCTTCATTTACTCCTTGTTTATGTTTTCAGTTTACACTGTAAGCCCTTTGGAACCGAGGCTGGAACTATAAAGTACAATGTGTTTTCACATTTCATTCTGACTTGGGTTAGGGCATTTAGATAATACTGTAACATAAACTGAACCACTTTAATGTGGTTCAGTTTAAACTAATGTGGTTCAGTTTTTAAACTAATTTCAGATCTCTCAGCAAAAAAGATCAGTGAAAGTTTGTTTCTTCATTTTTCTTTGCTATGCTATCAAATAGTTTGATTAAATTATTTGCATGTTAAATGCATTACAGTTTATGTGTACCAAAGCCTTTTTTCTGCAACTCTTTGTACAGTGCACAGCAGGGAACACAATGTCATTAAATTTCAAGCCCAGTGTGAGTTACTGCTTTATCTGAACATAAGAAAGGTTATGCTCTAGGCATAATCCTTTGCAGTGAGGTCCTGATTCATAAACTCACTGCACAGTTCACAGTAAACAGAGAAAACATCAGAGTTGGTTAGCTTAGTCTTCATGTGGGAGTAAGAGGTTAGACAGAAAGCACTTGTAAATCTCAAGGTACTTGTGCTTTTGCTCCTTCGTCGTGAAAAAACAGGGTTAGAAGAGACAACAGGGAGTGATTGAAATGTGAATGGAAAATCTTTGAAAGTCATTCTCCACATGTGCAGATGTTAGAGAAAATTTCCTTTGTTTGGCTTTATTACTTTGTGTGGAAAGGAGTAGTTCTGTGGGTTTTTTCCTCTAATCCTACTTGAGATCATCACCTCTTTTCTCCCATTTTAGGCAAGTAGTTGTTCTTTCTGTGCATTGTATACCTGTGCTTACGTCCTCTTTATCTGGGGAGGGAATGAAATAAAGAAATGAACAGAAACGAGGGCCTGTTTTGACAAAGTGTGCTTTGTCTGTTCAAAAATTTATTTTGCAATTTTTCCTTCACATTACAGGTGTTGAATAATCTAATGTGCATTTTTTTTTTTTCATATTACTGGCCTTATAGACTTCCAAAGAGCAGAGAATTGAGGAAATTACAAGTTGTATTTGTTCCCTGGTTTTTAACATAATAGACATAAAATACCCTCCTATAGATGTGTTGTGGTTTGATACATTTGCTTACCTTCTTCTGCTATAGCTGGGCAGAGGTGGGCAGAAGTGAAGGAAAACAATTAATATAGGGTTTATGGGCTGAGATACGGACAGTGAGAAAAACACTCTAATGGCAAAACAGGTTTACATTTAAAGATATAAAGTAAATTTATTATTAATAGAGTCAGAGGGAGATAATGAGAAGTAAAATAATCCCTTAAAGCACCTTTTTTTCCCCCAGCATCTCCTCCCTTCCCACCGACAGCATAGGGAGACAGGATGTGGATGTTTTGGTCAGTTCATCACTCAGGATCTTCTTCTGTTCACTCAGAGAGAGAAGTCTTTTTTCTGCTGTGTCATTGGGTCCCTCCCATGGGCAAACAGTATTCCCAAAACTGTTGTGGGTGTGGGTCACTCGTCCACAGGGTGCAGTCCTTGAAAAATAGGCTGCTCTACTATGGAAGTTAGGGCTCTCTCTCTTTCTCTCTCTTTCTCTCTATTTGGGTTTCCCAAAAGACCACAGCTTTCTCTAGCATCCACCTGCTTCACCTTGAGCACTTTTCCCACAGGTTGCAAGTCACTGTATCCCCTGTGGACTTCATGCATTACAAGGGAACAGCTTGTTTTACCATGTCTTCACCCCAGCTTGCAGAGGAATCTTGGCTCCCACACTTGAAGCACCTCCTGCCCCTCCTTTTTATTCCACTGACCTTGGTGCTGCCATGTTTCTTTATCTCATGTGTCCTCACTTCTTCCTCTTCTCTGACTAGAAGCAAAAATTGATGTTTGTAGGTACCATGGTCAACAAGTTCCACTAATTCAAAGACTCTTGCAAGATCCCACAGTGCCAAGAAGTTGATCTCATCTAGGTTCCACATCAGGGAATTGCTTGTCATGTTTCTGCTGTGTAAGACACGGTCTGAAGATCCCTCATTTGCCTCCTGACTGTCAAACGAGGACAGAGGCTGAAGCCCCCAGGGACCCTAAAACCACAACACAGGAGTTCTGGCCTGGCTGAGGTGAGATGTCTGCCAGGTTTCACCCACAGGTGAGTTTATTGGACCAAGAACTGGTATGCTTCCCCATGGAAACCTGGACAAGGACAATGGATGGTTGGACAGCCTGTGCTTACAGCTTGGACCAGCGACCAGGCCCAGACCTGCCTGGCCCAAACCTGCCAAACTGGCCTGTCCTGTACCTGTTCTGTACCTGTTCTGTACCTTTTCTGTACCTGTTCTGTACCTGTTCTGTACCTGTTCCTACCTTTTGGCCAGCTGCCTGTCGCTCTGAAAAAGACTGTAAGAGGCTCTATAAGTTTAGCAAGACTCTGAGATCTCCCCACTGAAGAAGATGGATCTATTGGCAGTGACCATGAGGACCTCATCTCTACATTGGTAGATATTTCCCCCCATTCTTTTTCTCTCTATCCTTTGTTTCTTTTTTCCTCTCCATCTATCGCATACTGATGTTGTTGGCACTCAGTAAAAGTGCCCTGCTGATGTGATTAAAGTCCCCTTGTGTGTCTTTTGCACTCCGAGATTAAAAACGAGCCATCACGATATCCTATACTGGCAGATCGTGACACGCTGCCGGCCAGGCAGCCCCGCGGCATCTGCTACGTGAAGGCCTCACTGCAGTGTTCAGTATTGGCCATTTAGGGCTATACCTATATGAAACCTTCAGAGCTGAGTGTTGTATTAAGGTTATTGCTCTTCATTTTCATTTCTAGGGTTTCTTTCTGAAAAAGTTCAGTGTAACCAATCATCTCTCCTCTGACTCTTTTTGAGGACAATAAGACATATGAGTAATTGCAGCAGAAATTCTTTCAGTGAAGGAAAAAGGTACTGTAAATAACAATCAGTGAAGTTCTTTGGCTGGTCACTCTTGCTTTAACAGTTATATTTCCTGTGTTGCACCTTCCTCTGCTACAAATCACTTGCAATTCCTACTTTACATGGGTCCATTCTCTAAACATCTTCAATATGGAGGCAGAGTCAGTGCCTAGCAACCCTTTAAATACATGTATTCATATTTTCTTTTTTTTTTTTTTTTTTCTGTAGGCAAAGAGCCAATGAATAAACAAATCACTGCCTTACATGGAGGGAAGAAAATTAATTTGGAAAAATGTTTATTCCGGCAGGTGAGATTTTAAAAGAAATGTATCTCATCTGCCTTCTAGAGCCCTATGTAAACCCATGTCAGAAAGACACAAGGTAAGATAGTGAGAAATGTGATCTACACCTATTTCAGGAAACGTCTGTACTCAAAATCCAATGTTTAGAATCCTAATCTCTTCAGCACATTCCTGATGACTTTCATTATGGTGTCGCAGGGAACAGCATAATAATAATGCAAATGACCATCAACAACAGATGATGTCTAAATCATCTACTTTCACCAACCACCCAAATTAAACCTAAATATAGTACCACTCCAATATGGTACCTTCCTAATGATCTGAGCTACATTCCAAATTTTCACTCAGTCAGACACTTAGTCACAAAATGATGCTGTTAACTGTAAGGCAGCAGACTGGAGATAAATGTTGAAGAATTATGAACATTTATAAAAATAAAGGAAGTAACCATTTGAAAAGAAAGAAATGTGATGATTTATTCAAATTCAGAGAAGAAGGTGGCTTAAAAATCTAAATAAATTGTAAATTGGCGGGGTCTGTAAAACTAAAGTCATCAACAAAATCAACTTATCAAGGAACCCCAGTTCCATATGAGGTGCAGGTAATGTTTTAATTCCCTATGTGCCTTCTGCACAAGTGCCCCATTTTGAATACAGGTGACTTCAGTGAGGCTCATCAAAGTAGGTACTTGAAATACTGGTATTCAGGAGCATACCCAAAACTCTACAGAACGACCTCTGATTTTAATTAAGATCACTTCTGAAGATGGAAAAGAGGAACCTGCCCTCCTTCCTGTCCTCTCCCCTTGTTATGTATTAAAGTAACTCACCACTGTGGCCTAGTAAGCAAAGCTTCGTGAACAGGAGCTGCATTTACTGTGTGACTCAATCCCAAAATATTGAAAGTAACTCTTCTCAGGAGGGTGTTTAACTTAGTGGGAATATGGGAGCACTCCCTACTTCTCTCGTTCCTTACTGTGCCATTAAGGCATCAGTCAAAATGTCCTGTGTATATGAGGTGACCTGAGGGTGCAGGGGGCTTAGGCAAATAAGGTAGTGCTGCTGCAGCTGATTCAGTTGATTCTCTTCATCCTGGAGGAATCCCAGAATCAGATTGCTTGAAGCTGAAAAAATCTTCTGGAGGTCATCCGGTCCACCAATCCTGCCCAATCAGTACCACCTAGAGTGCAGAACCATGTCCAAAAGGCTTTTGAATATCTCCACAACCTCTCTGGGCAGCCTGTGAAATTGCTCTATCATCCATCTGGATCATTTATCCACAGGCATAAACATTTTCCTGATGTTTAGAGGGAAGAGACTTTGTTTCAGTTCATGCCCCTTTCTTCTCAGCCTGTCACTGGATACCACTGAAAAGAGCTTGGGTCTGTTCTCTTTGCATTCTCCCTTCTGGTATTTAGATACTTATTATTATTTTTCTGCTGTATGTGATATACAATATCTTTTCTATCTATCTATCTATCTATCTATCTATCTATCTATCTATTTCGGTACTCATCATTTAATAATAAGTTCCCTGCTGAGCATTTTCTTCTCCTGGCTAAATAGTCCCACAAGTCTAAGCTTATCCCCAATAACTACTTCAGTATCTCATCATCTTTGTGGCTCTTCACTGGACTTTCCAGTGTGTCTGTGTCTCTCTTGTAGAGGAGCCCAGAACTGGAAATAATGCTCCATGTGTGACATCTCCAGTGCTGAGCAGATGGGAAGGACCACTTCCCTTGACCCCATGTTGAGCAACACTTTATCTAATCTGGGCCAGTGTACAGACACATTGGCCTGGTTTGTGACAAGGGCATATTCTTGGCTCAAGTTCAGCTTCTCACTTTGCCAGCTATCCTCCTGTTACTGCAAAGCTCCTTACTTTCTCATGACCTGTACCCAAACCACACATGTCTAGATGTTCCAGGTTGTGTCCAGGTGCTGATGGCACCAGCAGGTTCTGCAGCCTCACCATTTCTCTGGGGGCTGGCAGCTGGTGTGCAAAGTCAGCTCTGCTACTGTGCAGCTGTGACTCTGGATCAGGCTGCTGTGAAAACAGCTACATTGTGAGAAGGAGCTGTCAGAAGCTCTTCCTGCACCTCCCCAGCTGTCTTGGGAGCTGGTCAGGTCCTTGCCCTTGTTCTCTGCCTGAATTCTCCTTGCTGACCTGTACTGGGTTTGTATGGACATCTGGGCTGTGCCTGATACTGACACAGCCAAACTTCATGTGCTCTCCTTGCTGAGATACCTTGGGACTGCAGCCCACCTGGGTGAGGGCTCTGCTCTGTCAGGGATTCTCCCACCTCCCCAAACCCTGCACTAAGATGTTCCCTGATTCTAGGTTAGCCTTCTCAGAGTCAGAGAGCTGGTGTGCCACACTCAGAGGGCCTCTATGCTTCCCGCTTTCTCTCCTCAAACCTAAACTGAAAAAAGACAAGGACTGCATCATGTTTAACATACAAATGTTAAACATGTTCTGAATGGTTTTGTCATGGACTGCTCATATGTTATAACACTGGAAGAGCTTCAAGTGAACCAAGTTCTTTTATGAAGTAAAATTACAAAATTGAAGAATATATTTTTTTTCATGGCTACAGGTCTTTGTGAGAAATGTATCTTTAAAAATAGCTTTTTCAGAAGAGAATGTGCCACGATGTGCCTGAAACTCTACTAAATGTAGCAGATTGCTTACAAGAATAAATTTGACCTGCCAGTTTTATTGAAGTCAAACTGGTGTTCAGCAATCTTGAGTAGATTTCACTTTTCCAGTTGGATTTACTATATGCTTGCACATCTATAATATTGATCTGGAATACTCTGGCTACAAACAGAGTCCTTTGTCATGTCAGCATTCAAACTACCTCTGTGCTGAAGATATTTTTATGAGTAAAGGAATCAGAATTTATTGACAGAAATACACATATTTTTCCTAGGAAAGCAGATGGCAAATCTAGACACAATCAGTAAGTGTCTCTAAGGCAGTCAGACAAAATCAGCTCTTGTCATTTTGGCATAACACTAAACTTTCTTTGGCTGAGTACCTAATGCTGTTGTATGGTCATAACAACTTGTTTGACAAGACATAGACATTCCTACCCTTACTTTGATTTGGAGAAAAAAGATCACATTTCTTTTTTCTACTTAGTGAAAGCAAACATTTTTCTCATCAGATTTTAATAAATTTTATTAAATCATTGAAACCAGTATTATATGACATTATTCAATTCTGTACAAGAACTTCTAAAATGACATACAGTTTCATCAATGCAGTATAAATGATCCTGGCCCAGCATCAGTTATTCCCTTAAAATGAAGACATCTTTTGCACTAGCAGATCTAAGATTCACTAGACAAGTCCTGAAACACCAGTCAAGAGACTCTGTTTCAGTGGTTGCAGAGGGGCCAGTAATTTTACCACATTTTTAAGAGGGTGCTCTGTAATACAAAGGCCTTCCTATCTTATGAGCAGACAAACTTCTCCTGAATACCTTTAGCATAGTTTTATTTATTCAAATTCTCTCTGTGTGTCTGGGAAGCCTACCAGAGTGGTGACAGGGCTAATGTACCTTTTACATTGAAAAAAACACAGGCATATGCAGTAGATGAAAGAAGAACAAAAATTTGCACTGTAGGGGTTTTTTTTTTCTACAGAGCTTCTTAAGTGTTATTCCAGAAATACTGACCTGATTTCTATGATTATCATGCTTCTAATGTCCAAATGTAAGAAAAAAACAAAAAAACAAAAAAACAAAACAAAACAAAAAACAAAACAAAACAAAACAAACAAACAAAAAAAAAAACCAAAAAAAAAAAACCTGGTGTCACTCCCTCAGTGAATATGACAGAAATCTTAGCTGTGAAAATCTAAATGGTTTCATACTTGCATTTAGGGAATCTTTGTAAAATTGTATAAAATACAGATTTAAACTTAAGTTTTAGGGTATAAAATAAAAGCGAAATTTATATTTCATCTTGGGTTATTTTCTCTTCCAAATGAATATTTAGCAAAGGTTTTTGGAATATTATCCTGCAGTTTATATCCAACAAAAATCAGCATCTTGATAGGTTTTAGACAGAGCCTAGACATGTTCACATATTGGTTCAAGCTGTTCCTTACCTAAAATAAAAGACAGTTTGGATATATGAGGATTCTTATTGATCTATTAATGTCTTATTAAATCAGTACTCCCTTTTTATAACACTTCTGAAGTTTCAGAGACTGTCACTGAAATAATTGGCAAATCTCCCAAGTTTTGACTAGGCTATGAAGTACTGGAACAGTTTTTTCAAGAATGTAGGGATGATATCAGAATTTCTAGAGTTAGAAAGGTGTATTGGGTTTGCACAGACAGATAGTGGGGGGCTACAGGGGTGGCTTCTGTGAGGAGCTGGTAGAAGCTCCCCCTATGTCTGACAGAACCAATGCTGGCTGGCTCCAAAATGGACTCACTGCTGGCCAAGGCTGAGACCATCAGCAACAGTGGGAGCACCCCAGGGCTTAACAAAGTTAAGGACAGAAGAAAAACAACAACAACAACAAAAAAAAAAACAACCCTTCACAAAATCAAATTGAAGATGGAGAAAGGAGTGATAATATGTAAAAGAAACAACCCTGCAGATTAACCAAGGTCAATGAAGGAGAGGGAGGAGGTGCTCCAGGTGCTGGAGCAGAGGCAACCCACACTGAAGCATCCTATTCCAAAAGGACTGCACTCTGTGGAAGATACTCATGCTGGAGCAGTTCATGAAGAGCAGCAGCCTGCGGGAATGACTCATGTTGGAGAATTTCACAGAGAACTGTCTCCCATGGCAGGGGCTCCATGTTGGAGCAGGAGAGGGGTGTGAGGGGTCCTACCCCTGTCTTCTCATGCTGCTGGAGGGAAGGAGAAGATAAAATCTACAATGAAATTGAGCCCAGGAAGGTGTGAGGGGTTGAGGGAAAATTTCTGAAGACTTAGTTTTGTTTCTTGTTTTGGGTTATGTAAAAAAAAAAAAAGTGTATTCTATTTCATCTGTAGAAAGAAGTTTGGGGTGGTTTCTTTTTTTCTTTATCTCTTGTAACTCCAGGGGTAAGGAGGGTAGATGCCTTCTGATAATAGATCATCTGTTAAAACGAGGTGGGGCAGTGTTTCTTATCTCTTCCACCACTGTCCACCTTCTGCAGGGAATATCTTCTGTTAATGGGCCATTAAGGCTCACCAGTGACATGACATTACATTATCCCATTGTGAGATGCTCCACCCAGTGGGGAGGAGCCAACCATTCCCTGCCCAGATAAAAATGGGGACACAGGGACACCAGGCATTCTCGTTTCCACTGGATTCTCAGAGGAAGACAGGACTCATCTCACCACCACTGAACCTGTTTACAGGATCATCTCTACTCCCACAGAACCACATCTGTCACTCCAGGAGGACTTATTTGGACTGCTTCTAACACCCTGGCCAACAGGGTGTCAGGTCATATTCCTGAGTCCATCAGGGTTTTCTAGGACTTTTGTTTGTTTGCTTGCTTGCTTTTGCGTTTTTTGGTTGGTTGGTTGGTTGGTTTTGTTTTGTTTTGTTTTGTATTACTGTATTTACATTTTTAATATTCCTAGTAAAGAACAGTTATTCCTATTCTCATTTTTTTTCCTGAGAGTTCCTAATTGCAAATTTATAATAATTTGGAAGGAGGGTTTTTTTTATTCTCCATTTCAAGGGAAACTCCAGTTTTCCCTGACAGATACCTGTCTTTCCAAACCAAGACCATTTCTTATTATCCTATTCTGCTCTGATTGCTTTTCCTTCTTTTCTTTGGCCCATGCTAGTAACTGGTGAGAGATCTCTCCCTGTTGTTATTCTGATGCATTAGCCTTTTTTAAGTTCTCCCAGTCCCAGCTGAGGAGGGGAGTGATAGAGAGACTTTGGTGGGCACCTGTTGTCTAGCCAGGGCCAACACACCATGGAAAGATATATTCCCATTTCAGTTTAGGCTACATAATTATGTTCAGAGCTTGTAGGGAAATACATATGAGAATTGCAGTTCTACATCTTCACAAAAATCTAAATATTCTTCAAAAGAGTAGAAGTATCTGCAGCAATGAAGGGCGTCACCACAACACTAAAAGCAGTAGCAGTTCATTCATAAAATGTTATTGGCAGTTCTGGAGTGTGGATGGATGAAGTGATCAGTTACATAGATTCAGTATAAGAATGTGGCCCTCCTAATTTGTCATTAAAAAAAATAGAGGAATGGACATCATAGGCATAATTTTAATTAAAAAAAAAAAGAAGTTAAAAAACCCACCCTAGACTTCTGCTAAAAATTGCCAACAAAAAAGTCTTAGCTTGCTATATCTTAAAAAAAAATATTTATAGTATTTATATAAAATAAATCAATTTCACATTAGGGATCACTTAAATTAAACACATTGTTCAGTGATTACTAGTGCCTATTTCCAAATGTCACAGTCGAAATCAAAAACTGAGGACAAAAGGTCCATGCCTCCATGCCTACAAAATAATGTATTTCTTTAGGTATATTTCCAATAACATTTAACAGAAATCAATGTCCATGGTGATTGTTTAGAGACTGACCAAAAAAACCCAACATTGTTCATACTTTAATAATCAAAATTATTCTCTAAAGATCAAAAGAATTATGGATTATTTTCTTTTACTCATAACATGGTTTTATTCTTAGTTGTGCGATGAAAAGAAAATTAAAATGTAAGGTATACATATACTGCTGCCAGAAGATTTCTGAGTCTGGTGAAATGAAGTGCTTATGCTAACAGTCAGTTAAAAGGAACATAAATCTAAATTTACAGTGGCTGACACCTGAGCCTTCGTGAGGGATTCAATTTATATATACTCACTATGCATTTCACTACTGTAAGCTCTCTTTATAAAAGACCTCACCAAACAAAAGGCAATCCTTTCTCTCTGACTTAGTAAACAGCCACACCTAACTCCTCCTTTCAAAAGCACTGTCCAAGCCCATGGAAATTGCTGTTCTCTGTATAATCGCTGGCTCATGTTACAAATCCATGCTTCTTTGTGATAATGCTCCTTGCATTGTCAAACCATGTGATATGACAGGATGTGTGTCATCTTGCCTCGGGTGGCCCATTAGGTTTAAAGCTGAAGGCCAAGCGACACAGCCATCTGTGCATTAGTGTTGTTTCTGTCTGATACTTTCCCCCATGCCTTTAGTCTGACTTACCTTGGTTACCAAATGTCCCTGAATAATATATGTATAATTAAAAACAAAATGGAAACTGATGTGTTAAACATATCGCAGCCACTCTCAGAGGTTGAACAGGCTTGATGTTTATACAGAGGCTCACAGTTTTCTTGAACTATGCATAGCCTCAAGGCCTTCAGGCCTTAAACACAAACTATAAGATTTAATACATATATAACAGAAACTCAAACATCTAATTATTTATCCTTTCATTATTTAGTTTATGTACTTATGTAAGTATGATTTTGGGGTTTTGATAACTGAACAGAAAAAAAAGAGGTTAGATGGATGCAACAGAAGAAATTTATTTTATTGATTCCTTTGTTTCTTTTTTTTAACTCATAATTACCCATCCTTTACCCCTTACCAAAATACACCATAAGCATGGAATCAAATGCAGATATATCAAATTCAGGTGAATCAAATACAGGTAAAAATGACCAAACTACTTAGGAGCAAGCATAAACCTCCAATGACTGAATCTCACTCATCATTTTGCTCTCGATGGAAATATACTAACCATGCATGCAAGATAATGTGCCCTTGTTACTCTGGGCAAAAATGAAAACATACCATAAGCATTATTCATCCATCCATCTCAGTCCACCTTCTATCCAGCCTGATGGCTAAAACAGTCAAATAAATGTTTTGGGTTTTTTTCACAGGGACTCAAATGTCTCCAGGAGAACCAGTGAACTGAATGTGAATCTCACACAGCTCAGAAAGTATACTGACCACAGGGCCACTGTAAAAATAATAAATTCTGAAAAATGACACTGACTCTTGGTCTTTTCAAGTACAGATTTTGGTAAGTAGAATTTCCCAACATCCAGACATTGGCAAAATGCCAAAATGTTTGTTTGGTATGTGCATATTGAGCAGTGTCAACCCTTGAGGTAAAACTAAATTTCTGTTCAACACACCAGGATCTCATTCATGTGCCTACTTACCCTATGAAAAATGTATACATTTACCCACTCATTGTGAAAGCTAAAATATAGTATTACTTTACTGCATGGGTGAGCACTTTTAAAGCATTTTGCCAGCTTTCTGTGGTATTCAATTTATTCTTAGGGTAAGTGAGAAGACCTGATCTCTAGCCAGCCAGGGTTTCGATGAATAAAATAGGCACAGCACAAACCTTTTATTTCTTTGGTCCTTGTGATCCAAGGGGAGTTGCAAAATCTGGTCTAGCTCATCGTTAGCAATCTTTTTTGTTGTCTTTCTTTTACTTTTTACCTTGATTATTTACTCCCTTGTTCGTCAAAATTCATTTATCAGGCATTTTTATCAAATTTGTGCTTCTTACCACTAGAAAATACATTTCTTTGCAAGAGATGTCTTTCTATGTCACAGTTTTATTTTATACTTTTTTTAGTCTTCTTTTTTCTTCATTCATAGAATATTTTATCTAAGAAATTTAGAATTAGACAGAAAGAAAACTTCCAACAGAGTATGGTGCAATGCTTATTTTAAAAATTATAGTAATCTCTATAGTCTATTGTGATACTGTGGGTTTCAGTCTTCAACACTGACAAAAACAACATTTAAACAGCCCTTAGAAGAGAGAGCTGCTCTCACATATGCTTTCCTGACATATTTCTCTCCTTTTTTTTTCCTGGTAGAAATAGCACCCAATCTCAAGTCAAATTTAATGACAAAATGTCATACATGAAGCCATAAAAACTTAGCCAAAGGGACTTTTTTTCTTGCAAAATGTCAAGAATGAAAGCCTGTAACCTCAAATCTGATTTCCTGTTCATACCACCTGTCTTGTTCTACTGACATAAAGTTCCCCAGCTAACAGAAACACGATGAAACTTTTTCTGTGTGCACTTTGAGAATAAAAGACTAATAAAGACAGATAGAAAGAGATAATATCATCAATATTTTATTGGGGACACCAAGGAAGAGTTTGTGAAGTGCCTTTTTGTTTTGTTTGTTGGAGAGAGCTGTAGTATGGTACAAAATGTTACCTGTTACAGTTCCTTTTTCAGCTGCAGATCTCCCCAGGCACCTGAAAGCTTGTGCTGAAAAGAGAAAATCTGAAGCTTTGCTGATTGCCATTGGACAGCACAGTGCTGTAAATCACAGTTTAAATGTTTCCTTTCTCTGCCTTGACCACATAACCTCAAAGAAACGATTTGAAAAAGAGCTGAAGGATTTTTTTTTTCCAAGAGATATGCTTTAAGAAGTAGTTTGTAAAAAGAATTAGGCTCTCAAAAGTAAGAATCACATACAAGAAGTGAGGGGATGTTTGTAATAGACATATAATAGGCTCATTAAGCTGCAGCTCTACAGCAGGAAGAGAGGTGAGACACTTTTCCCCCAGGCCATCACTAATAGAGAAGAGACAGGAGGCCCCAGAGAACTTCAAGAATTGCAGAAGAACAACAGTTTAGGGAGGAAAGAAAATAAGGATAAGATGGTTTCATAAAAGGCTAACGAAGGTACATGGTGCAGGTTGCAGGAAGGCAATGACTCATGTAGACATGGATAATTTGATTTGAGAAGGGTACATATACATCTTGCAGCCAAAGTGAGATAAATCCTGGGATATTTGTTGTCGTCCTATCCATTCACTATGTTTATATTGTAACTGCAGTTTGTACACTTGGGATTTTTTTGTTCAGACCACTCATACCATAGCAAAGTCATATACTCAGTTTCTGTTGCTATATTGCTAGGATATCATGGCTACATCTGCAGACATAGAATGAAGTCTTGTTTTCACAGAATCAGAATCTTTAAGGTTGGAATAGACCTCCAAGATCTTCGAGTTGAACCTTTCACTGACCACCACCTTGTCAACTTGACCACAGCACTAAGTGCCACATCCAGTCAGTTCTTGAAATCTCCAGAGATTATGATTCTACCATTTCCCTGGGCAGTCCATTCTAATGCTTGATGACCCTTTCAGTGAAGAAATTCTTTCTGATGTCCACTAAACCTTTCCCAGTGCAGGTTGAGACCATGTCCTAATGCCCTGTCACCTGTTGCCTGGGAGAAGAAACACTGACTGGCTACATTCTCCTTTCAGGGAGTTGTAGAGTGATAAGGTTCCTCCTGAGCCTCCTTTTCCCTCAACTGCATCTCTCAGGACTTACTCTCTAGGTCCTTCACCAGTTCCATTGCCCTTCCCTGGACACACTCCAGCCCCTCAATGTCCTTTTGAAGTGAGGGGTCCAGAACTGAACCAGTGCCGAGTACAGGGGGAGGAGGATAACTGCCCTGGTCCTGCTGGCCACAGCCCTCCTGACACAGGCCAGGATGCCATTGGCCCTCTTGGCCAGCTGGGAACACATGTGACTCGTGTTCAGCCAGCCATCTACTCAGGTCCTTTTCCTCTGGGCATTTTTCCAGCCCCTCTTCCCCCAGCCTGTAGCACTGCACGGAGTTGTTGTGACCCAAGTGCAGGACCCGGCACTGGGCCTTGTTGAACCTCATTGCTCTTGACCTTGTCTTATCAATCCATATTTCGTTGTCTCTTTCCCAATACTCTTTCTTTTTCAATACACTTTAGGAAGGCATTCCTCTCACTTACAGTTGACTATCTTAAGTTAATTGTTTAGGCACTTATGCAGCCAAGAAGGGAAAGGGGAGAGTGAGGAAAAAAAGAGGCTTACAACTATTCTCATCCTAAAACTTTGAATGAAATGGGTATCATAAGTCATTTTCTAAGAGGTCTTTTCTATGTTGTGTTCTATGTCCTATGAATTATATATGGATTATTTGCATCTCCTTTTGATACTTTTGATACCTTCAGCCAGACAAAGAAAAAAAAAAAAATCCACAAAAATTGTTTTATTATCTGTCCAGTGTTGAAATATCTCCTGAGAGCCATAAGCAACTGATTTGCAGGTATTAACTGCAAAGAATTGCAGTGAAAATACACTCAATATGTGTTACAATAATTTACCCTTTCTACATGAATAAGAAGAATGGAAAATGGGAAGATAGGGTACATTAACAAGTTTGGGTTTGATGATAAGATCTTTAAAACTTTATAGTACGATAACAAAAAAGATCACTAACTACTTACCATTATAGCACATCTTTATCTTGATTCATTAAGAAATTTTATCAGATCTCCATTTTGGTAACAAAACAATATTTTTGCACCTTGTTATTCTGGTGCAGCTCTTTGCCTTTTATGCTACTTACAACTCAAGCAGTAAAGCTAAAAATTATGTATTTGGAAAAATTGAATCTCTGAGTCACTCCAAGGTACTAAAGCAAATTAAATGAAAATTGGAAGAGCTAGAATTTTTTGCACATGAGTGAATAGTTTCTTACAGAATAAATACAAAGCTGTTTGAGTGGAAAAAACCCTGATTGCCAAAAGACAGGAGAAAAGCTGTTTTATTTTACATATAAATGAAACAGTAAATGAAAAAAATTGTATTTAAGTCACAGAAACAAATTGAAACCTGGTTTAAAAAATGCAAACAAACAAAAACCAACAAAATCCTCAAAAGCAACTTTTTGATCTACATAACCTGTGTCCTGTTCAGTTTGTTACAGTGAAGGATTCTGTATAAAAACAATCTAATATACATCCAATCAAACTTCCTCTGAAATCAATAGAAAGATTCTTAGTATCATTTTTTTTTTGTTTAAGACTAAAGTTTTAGGGTTTTAGCTAAGCCTTATTCAAACTCTTTTAAAGAGGGTTAGAATCTGCTTTACCTTTCTGATCTTTAGATTACGTCTTCTAAAATAAGAAGTGTAAAATTTACATTTCTAAATGTCATAAGTGTTTTATCTGTGATACAAATTTACTCTTACCAACAGTTTTTTTTTTCCCTTGAAATTGATTGAGATCTTATTTCTACACTATCTTATAAGTTTTTATTCAAAAGCTGTAGCAAATCATTTACAACATGCTGCCATTTTCCTTGGACCAGTGCATTTGTCTCAGAGCATCTTTGTGACAGTTACATGTTTCTTTTGATCCATGACAGTAATGTTAGGAACATTGAAGTGTGTGATTGCATTTGTGCAGAGCCAAGTTGTGAGACTGATGTGCAGAGCTATGTGCTCCTCTTTTATGTTCTTTGCTCTTTTTGTGCTGAGGGTGATGTCCATCTGAGTTTTTGTGATTATGATTATGTTATTAGTATGCTGTAGTTCCGCAGTGATTTGAAAAGTTAGCAACATAGTGAGTGATTTAGAAGGGTGAAGAAAGAGGTGGTCCATTTTCTCCCAGGCAGAGTAGTTCCTCTGAAGTAATTATTTCTCTTTTTCTCCAAATTTCCAACATGCCAATAACTTTTTGCTTCATGTTTTGCTGAATTATGCTAATGTAGTTGAAGCCATATGACGCAAAATACAATATATCAAGTCATATGACACAAAATACAACATAATGTGACAATTTATAATGTAGCAAAATGAACTTTTGCAGAGTTTTGAATTACTTTTTTTTTACCTTTAATCCACTGCCCCAATATAAAGGCTGGTCAAAATTACCTTGTCATAGTCTAGATCTGATGCACATAGAAACTTTTTAGCAAAAATTGCGAAGATTCACTTGTCAACTCTTGCACATTTCTTCATTGAAACTTTATCCTCCTCTCATACTGTAAGATACTTGCCTTTAATTAAAAAGTACAAATCAATTTAATCTTCCAGTTTTAAAATTGTACTGCAAAAATAATTTTTGTATTCTGCCTTTTAGACATTTCTGCCCAAATTTGCATTTAGATTCAACAGTCAGTGAAATGAATCCAGAGCCTCAACATCTCCAAATAGCATTTCCTATTACTATTAAGGCTCTTATTGTTTGCTGGGCATTTTTTTTTATTTCATCTGCACTTTTGAAAGCATCTTCAGTTTCTATTAGGTAACATTTTGAAATAGATTTTTCAGTAATTAATTTAATTATGTCTTAACTGATATTGAAATGGTAGAGGCCAAACTGTGACCAACCTGTGAATACATTTTATTCCAGCTTCACAGACAGTCCAATATGCTTGCCATCTCCCATATTTCTATGTTTTTTCTAGGAAGCAACTACAAATTTTTCTTTCTTCTGAGGCAGAAAGCAGTATTATTCCCTTTTCAGTGATACTCTCTATACTTCCTTATGTCAGGAGATACCACTTCCTCCTGAAGTAACTTCAATCAAATTTGTCTAGAAGATGTCAGCAAAAGTAAATTAAGGAGACTTGAGTTAAACAAATGCATATTTATAAACTGATAATGATGGGAAGAAGTTTATAAGAAAACAGAGGCTTAAGTCTTTTTTAAGGCATCCTGAATGAGAACATGCTAAAAGTCTTTTCATAAATGTAGTTACTCAGACTTGTTCAGGACAGGCATATGAAATTTCTTCTTCAACCTCCTCAACCGGGGAAGGTCAAGATTGGATATTACCAAAAAAATCTTCATTGGAAGACTAGTCAGTCACTGGAACAGACTGCCCAGGGAAGTGGTAATCACCACTCCTGGAAGGATTCAAAAAGCATGTGGATGTGGCAAGTGGTGTGACTCATTGGTGTCTGAACTCCCTTCCACCAGTCAGAACACTAAATACCAAAGTATTTTCCCCATAGATATGAATTTTCAACATAATTAAAATATTGGAAAATCACTAAAAATAAGCCAAAAATAGCCCCCCAAAATCTTCCCTCTCCTTCTCCACCAACAAGTCTGGATGCTTCTGTGAACTAATTACTATTATTATGTTTAAAATAGAAGGCCAGACATTTCCAGTTTTATGAACTATCTTGTTGTTGCTACTCAGGTTGTATAATCTTCAAAGCTCTTTGCCCGTGAGATCAAAATGACTAATTTTAACTCCTCAAAGATTATAGAGCCTGCAGCTTGTTGGGTTTTGACAGAAAAATATCACTGTCTAACAAAGTGTTATGACCATCTGCAGCAATGGATATAAAAAAAGGAGGCTGGTGGAGACAAATATGGTGACTTAGGTTTGGGTTGAGCACTTGGGCCATGACGCTTGAAGGAATCCAATTTTTCAGTTCACCTCTTCCCATTATTCAAAGGTCTCCCAGCTCTGAAATCTCTTTGGTTCATACTCCAGTGAAACCATGTTAAACCAAAAAATGCAAAGACCAGAACCCAAATCAGGAGTTTGAGAAAAGGTTTATTAAATCAGTCCTGTTCTCAGGCATTGGCTTGGGCTGCATTCCTCTCCAGTAGTTTTACTTTGTAATCTGCAGTTTCACCTAGGGTGTTTCTACAGAAGAGACACTGTGAAAATGGCCTGCTGAAATATTTAGTGTACATTTGTATGCTTCTGAGGCCTACCCAGTGGAAACACATAAATTAAGTTTCTTCTCCGTGTTTTTCAAGCATTAATGTAGGAACAGGCAATAAAGGAATATAAAGAAAAAATCAGGGATGGCTATGTTAATCATGATAGTTTAATAGGTGCCACAAGTTTAGACATCAGTATTTCCCGCTGTATAGCTGTGTTTTTCCAACTTTGCAGCCCATGATATCAAGACCAAACCTTCTTTAAAACATTCAGCAAAGGAAAAGAGCTGAGGGAAAGAAGACCTCCACAATTTCAGGCTGGAGCCCCTTTGGGGGTATTACTGGACCGTCTCTGCACTTACACAACTCTTTAGAGTGTACAACTGTTTCTATAAATGTCCTGATTAGGTTTTTTAGTGTGCCATAAGTCCTGATTGTTCTCCAATGAAATCAGCAAAAATACTGATATTGATTCCACTGGAGAGATGTCAAGCTCATGCAAAGATTCTCCTTCAAGTCCTAGAGAAATTTAATTAAAGGACAAGTTAGCAGCAAGGGAACTTGAGAAGACAAGCAGACTTGAAGAGCTTACAGAGGGAGATTAAATGGGTTTGCACCAATAGCACAATAATTTCAACAAGTAAATTCCAATATACTTCCTACTTTCAGCCCTGGGGCAGATGATGGCACCTTTTTGCCTTCCTGGATATGAACTTTGCAATTTATACTCTCTTTTCTTTTAAGAGTAAAAATATTTAATCTTAATACCTCAATTTAATATTGAATTTTACTGATTTGCTTTGTTTTGGTGAGAATTTAAAATCTTACTGTAAAGTTGTTAGAAACTTTTAATGGCTTTAAAGGACCTAATAAATACCTTGACTTTTATATTTTTAATTTGAAAGGAGATTTTTTGCATTTCTATATCCCACCTTAATGCAGCAAGGTAAGTTGCTTTTTAGCCATCAACTTGCTACATATCAGCCTGTGAGTTCAAACAGCAGAAGGAGCAATGCTGTTAGAAGTAGCTACACAAACTCTTTCTGTGAAGGAGGTATTTTCAGTACAGATTTAATAAAATGCCTAGTTTGAACTGGGATTTGCAAGGAATGTGCAAAAGGCTTGAGCAGCCTTCATCTGCTCACTCTTGTGCTTGCCAGACTTGCAGGTGACTTGCCTGTTAGCAGGTGTGCGTGTGTGTGTTTTTGTGTGTGTGTGTAGCTTTAAGTGTACAGGGGTAATTTAAATTTAGCAGGCAAAGAATTTTAAAATGTAAGTGCTTATCAACTGGGCTGGCAGACCTGTTCCATTAGCACATCTGGTAGAGCTGCTGCTTTGAGATGTGATGTGGAGATGGATGAGTTCCAGAGTAACCCCACTTCCCACAGGCTGCACAAGCCAGCAGGACTGCTTGCCAAGCCCACTAGGTTCATTAAGCTCAGTAGAACCCTGCAGGAAAAAACAATTTTAAAAATAGCTTTCAAAGGCTCCCTGGGTTTAAAAGTTCTGGATTGTTTTCTGTTGTGCCATGTAGAGAAATCTTTGCTTCCAAACCAAAATTTACATCTCCTGAATAAAGAGAAAGAAAATACCATTTTGGTCTGTTTGACCTGGCACTTCTGTTGGAAGTAATTTACCCTGTTTTTCAGATTTGGTCACCTAATCCTTGACAGGAGACTTATGAGTGACCAAAAGGTGGTCACTTTGTCAAAAAATCTCCTTCCTTCTGCTGTTCCAGAAATGCTTCATTTCCACATCTTACAACGCCATGCTGGATTTCCAGGGGTATACTTTCTCACCACCCTATTTTTAGGAGGTGCTGAGAGCTCAGGATTTCACTGTTGTTGATTCTGTGGTGTTGAGAATGGGAAAGAGGTGCCAGGAAAAAAAGTCTCTCTTGAAATTCACAAAATGTGTCATCTAAGGTATGCATAGCTTTTCTTCTTTCTTACTCTGTTATCCACATTGACTACTAAATTCTTCCTGTTCTTCCCCTTTAATGAGGTAAATATTTAGATTTTCTTAGACTAAGTATTGATGTGATCTTGTTGTGCCAAGCAGCCTTTTATTTTTACTTCCAGGAGGATACAATTCTATTACTTGCTCAGCTTCTTCATAGCAAAGCAAAATGTCATTGAACACTGCAGGTAATGAAAGATTAAGATCTTATTAATGGTTCTAGACCTCACTCTCAGTGCTACCTTGACAGTCTGTGCTATAAGAATTGTTCATGCATATCAGACCAATGATGGCTGAAATTTTTAAAATACACAGGTTCTGCTAAAAATCAGTCAATTATTTTCCAGTAAGTAAATTCAATATTTTAACACTGGGGTGTTGCTTTATGCTGGTATCCTGTTGCTAACCACCCCCACTAATTTCTTTTTAAAAAACTATCTTTTGTGATGTCTTTTAAAAGATAGTTTTATTTTCTTCTTAGTATTTGAGTTTGCTAAATAGGGAAAATTGATTTTAAAAACCTTACTCATTTTAAATAAAATTTTCTTCTAACAAATTGCACACTCATAAAAGTTACATGATGCAAGTTTTTTATCAACTTCAGTGAAAAGGCATATGTCTGACCAATGAAATACCAAGTAAATAATGGAAATAAAAAATTGAGATGACCTATGACACAGTTGTCATATAAAATCATAAAACCTGATAATTGGAGGGGTTTAAAGAAATTTTTTAAAAGTTATGTATGGCAATACTGACCCTTGTCATGCAACAGAGATCCTTGGGTTTATTGACCTCAAGAGCAGCAAAAAGATTTGTTGACCAGAAGTACCAGACACAGGATTTAGAAAATTTGTACAGTTGTAAATTTCATTCCTTTACTCCGAGTTTTTGTGAACAACTGTGAGTAAAAAGTTGGTTTTTTCAAAGCTAAATTGGTTTTAAGAAGGAGGGAGGGAGAAAGGGAGGGAGGAAGAGAGGGAGGGAGGGAATGAGCTACTTTCAGGCAAGTATAGCTGTATTAAAACCCTTAATTTATAAACAAAATATTAAAAATTAGGAGCATATGTAAAAGAAGAAATCACTCGTGAAAAATATGACTCAGAATTTGCAGCACTACTGAAAAGTGCTGAGATGTTGTAATGAGGAATCTGACAGAAGAAAATGTATAGGACAGGACAGAATGAATGTTCAAAGCTGTGTGTGGGAAATGAATCATGTGATGCCCATTAGTGTCACTGAAAATTTTGCTGTGAATGCCCCATGTATTTTTGAAAGTGTAGTCTTAAATGTTTAATACAACACTTATAAGCAAAATTTAGCACAGGCACAGTGAATTTGTGCTAATTCTCTGTACCTTCTCTGTCCTTACACTTTTCTTAGTAGGATTTAAAACTTCATTACCAGGCCAGATCTTTTGTTTAAGGTTGATGGATTTGTCTGAACTTTGGATAATTTAAAATAGGATTGAATGACAGAACAAGTGTGTATTAACAAAGGTATTGTTTCATCCCTGGTAGCTTCTGCTTGAATATCAAATTTTCAAAGTGTTCCTATCTTGTGAAAGAGTTTGACAGCTGTCAGGTCAGACACTGAGACTGCAAGGAGTGAAATCAAAGCTACCTTCCTGTTCTTTCTCCATAGGATCTGTCTGATTAAATGACCCTACCCAGATATGCAGGTAGTGCATAGAAGAATCTCTTCTTGTAGCACATATTTTTAGTCAAAAAGAAAAAAAGAAAAAAATGATTGGACTTTCAGATTTCTCAGTTTTGTGCTATAGACCAAATCCCACTTCTTAGCCCAGCATGATGTGAGGGACAATGTCATCTTAGGTTAGCACAAGTCTTCACCAAGCCCCATGAAATCTGATGCTTACATTTCTGAAATGTAAAACCCTCTGGAATCAGCTGGGCTTGTTAAGGATGACACGATTTACTGACACACTGCACCTTGCAGGATGAAAGTCAGTTTATAGGTAAAAATATTGGATGAGATACTTTCCTCTTTACTGACGGGAAAGAAAGTGCTTGAGCAGAATGGAAGGGCTAGGAGATATGTGGCTGACAAGGCTTGAGTTAATTAACTTTCCCTGCCTGGAAAGAAAAAGAGAGGGAGGGGGCAAGAACCATGAGAGAGAGGTTCGTCCTCCAGATTTGGAGCATGGAAGTTATCCACCAAGAAAAAAGGTATCAGTAAGTGTCTCTCATTAAATAAAATAAATATTAGATTACTTGTAAGGGCCAAGGAAGGTAAAGACTGAAGTTAAAGTGTCCTATTAAAAAGAAGTAACATTTTGATTTCTCAGGCAGTATTCCTTGGTACTGCCAGTATTATGCTCTGTACCTGGAATTGTTCAAGGCAAGACTGGATGGGGCTGTGAGAAATCTGCTCTAGAGCAGGTGTGCGTGCAAAAAAAAAACCTAAAAACAAACAAACAAACAAAAACAAACAAACAAACCAAAAAAAAAAAAAAAAACCAAAACCCTGAAAAAAAAAAAAAGAAAAAAGAAAAAAAAAAGGCAGCTGTTCATGTTTTTTTTATACAGGATATTTTATTCTGAAGTGCATGGTGGGTTTAATAATTTTCATTCAGCTCTGGAAGAAAGGGAAAATATAAAAAGATTGCAACTAAGTATGAAAGAAATGAATACTGTATACTGATGATATATAAATATATAGTTAAAAAGGGAATGCAGTGGTGATCATAAGCAGAAAAAATGCTGTTACAGTGATTAGAAAGTTTATTGTTGAACAGAAAATTAGTTTAGTCTTTCAAGTTATAAAAATCAGTCCTAAAATTTTGAAAGATCAAGGATACCACACAAAGACACTCTATAATCTTTGAGAACCTAGGCAACATCTCATAGGTTGTTGGAAAGACACAGCATTAAAAATTAATAGATGATCTTCAGTTTCTTGAGGAAAAAAAAAAAAAAAAAAAGACCACCAGCCTTCTGCCTGAAGGATTAAGGGAAAGAAGCAATAATCTTGTATTGTTCATGCAAACAATAACAGAAAGGGACTGAAACAGCCAGGAGAGTGGGGTTCTGAGTGTGAAACAAGGTGGCACCACAGTTGTTTGTCTGCTGTGGCCATTCCCAAAAGGCAAGTGGGTGTCTGACATCTGGGAAAATTAAAAGAAAAGGGAAAGGCTGCAGGAAGATCAATCAAAAGTAAAACAGGAGCAGGAGTTGTCACGTGCCAGAAAACTGTGCACAGTATGAAGAGAGAATTGATAACAGCATGATTAGCACAGAGAAATTTTTCATGGAACAAGTGGAAAGCACTGCAGCTGAAGATGAATGGGCTACTACTCAGAAACAAATGGAGCATTTATTAATTAAGCCAGAAACAGGTGCAGTGGAAAGTATGGTAGTCAAAACCACAATTTGCACTGGCAGAGCAGCCAGACACACTATTTAAGATACTCTGTATATGGCTTCTGCCCCTAAGCCAAACATATCAGGCAAAAATGAGTGGTATTTAATAAACTGGGAAGGGGAGAGGAGGAGAAGAATGACTTTAAAGTGTATTAGAAAGATGAAGACAGCAAAAATGAATCAAAATGTGTTAGATCTTCAGACTCGCCAGGAACGACACTGCACTGAAATGGTTAAGAAAATGTTAGGAGATCTCTTCCAGGGAAAAGAAAGTTTCCTAAAAGAGCAGAACATTGAGCTGGAAAAAAAATCCTAGTTATCCCAAATTATTTCTGCACTTAGGACTATAGGAAGTAGGAAAGTACTCCATACTTAGGAGTAGGAAAGAGAGAGCACAGAAAAATGAAAACAAGTAATGCGTGACAGTAGGGAGACATGTTTGGCCAACAAACCCTTAATATCCCTTTCTTTTAGGAAAAAACGAAGCTGGCCTAATTTATTTATGTCAGGAAAACAACAACAACAACAACAAAAAAAACCCAAACCAAAACAAAACAACAACAACAACAACAACAAAAAAAAAAAAAAAAAAAAAAAAAAAAAACCAAAAAAAAACCACC